>JAODAL010002686.1:0-190040 GCA_025379985.1 Phyllomedusa bahiana | reverse complement strand
GCCCCCAAAGAGTTCCAAAAATAAGAATGTTTATAAAGCTGCCACAAAAAATGCTCGAAATAAAATGACGAATTGTCACTACCAAGTGTTTTTCCTCTCCTGCATTAAAGGCCAAGGAAAACAGAGGGCTACAATACTATTTCCCCCTTGAGTACTCAAAGATACTGAAAGAAACCAACGATAAAAGTACTAGTCGGATTCTGCCTGTGAAAACCAACAATTTTTCGGGTTCAACAGGGGAATTTAGGGGACATTATGAAAACTGTCTTGGTCAAAGACTTTTTTTGATGTCCATAGAAACCCAAATCAGAGTCTCCTTTTTTTTTCCCAAGCACTATATGAAATAAAAGGGGGAACGGGGTTTGGGTCATTGAAACAAGAAAACCTTAGCAGACAGGTTATTTGGGGGCCCCCCCCTTTTACCCCGGGTGGGGGGGGGGGGGACGGGGGGGGGGGGGCCGGACCGGGCCCAAGACTTTACTACAGGGGAAAATTTCCCAAAATGTCATTTCCCCCCCCCGGGCGTTTTCGCCAGAGGGAAGGAATTTTATCCAATTTTCCATAGAACTGGGATCCCGTAAAAAAGGGCCCGTATTCCACCCGAAATTTTCCCATTTCGGCGGTAAAAAGGACCGAAATACGCCCATTTTAAAAACCGGTGAACATGGAAAGACCAACGTTTTTACTTTGGGCCCCCATTAAACCTAAAGGGGGGGGAGGGGCCCAAAGTTTTATTCCAGCCCCTTTATACACCCGCAAAATTTACACCAAAAAATAGACTTTTTTTCAATCATTTTTTTTAATTCCGACCTCCCCAATAACTTTTTGTGAACTTAAAAAACATATTTTTTATTATCAATGGGGAAAAGGTTTGACTTTCGGTTTTAACGATATTTCAAGTCGAACTGCATGGGTCTGACTTGCTTGAAATGCTTGTCATGTGGACAGAGCCTAAAGCTTGCAACTAATACACGATGCAAGCTCTGTTCACTAATGTTATGTTTTTTTGACAAGTTGAAAAGGAAAGTATATGATAACCAATCCTTTTGTTTTAAAGATGATGTGTAATCAGAAAATTACATATTGTTTATCTCATGTTTTTATGTTTAACACATTTTTTAAGAATTATTGGTTATTTTTTCATATCATTATCAATATTTAAAAAAAAATAAATCCCAAAATTCTGCAGTTTTTACTTTGGCCACTAGGCCTAATTATAGTCTGACACTTCCTATTGTGTATAAAAAACTTTTTAGCAATCTCCTCATTATAAGCACAGGTATTATGCTGAAAGCTGACACTAATGTGTATAGCTAACACAGGAACCCTCATTATCAATAGGAGATAGTCACAGCTCCCCCTTTCCATTACCCTGCTCAGTGACTTCTTCCCAGGTCACAAAGCATGGCTAGAAAACTCTCTTATAGAAGTCAATGGGTCTGCTCCTGTTCACAGGCTTCTATGCCCATGTAGCTGCTATAAAGCAGTTCAGGAAAGATATCTGCTCCTTTAATAGTACACAGACAACAGAAAATAAAATGGTTAAAGAGAACCTGTCACATAGTTTTTGCCCTCCTGGCTGAGGGCAGCACAAGGTAGGACAGACCATTCAGGGTCTGACACTAACCTTGTGCTGCCCTCAGCAGGGGGGGCAAAAACTGCTTGTGTCCCTTATAATCTGTAGGATGCCCTCGTAGTTATTTCGTGTATTTAAGCTCAAATCTGCAATTTTCACCAAAGAGGTCTTCAAAGAGTCCTTCAGAGTGTCAGTTTTTTTTCAAACCCGGCCAATCGGAGGCTAGCTCCCGCCCACCTCAACAGACAAAACCTTATACTTTGAATAGGTAAGAAACATGTAAATAACTACATGGGTGGGCTGAGCTATGCCTTTGGTGGTGGACAAAGACTGCTCATGATAAGATTTAAGGAGTAAAATGCTCTAAAACTCAGCATTAGTTACAGAATAAGGGGCACAGTGCTGAAAACAGCAGTCTGACACTAGCTTGTGCTGCCCTCAGCAAGGGGGGCGCAACCTATGTGACAGGTTCCCTTTAAGAATAAAAGCATAGGTTTCAGTATCTCATTTTAATGAGTAAAAAAAAATGCCGACAGATGCCCTATAAGTCTTCTACTCATTAGAAGTGAAATAGAAGTGAACCATTATAAGCTTTGATTTGATCATCCATGAGCTAAGATGACCACTTAGGAGAAGTCAGCAAAGGCTAAAGAATGAGGCATCAGACAAGGCGAGTGTCACTGTGAACAGAGTTCCAAAGAGATGTTTCTTATTAGGGAGAGACACCATGTAGGTGTGTAGAGAATTTTATGCCTTGATCACACCACTATAATTTAAATGTAAAAAAAGTTTCATGGTAAAGGGCTGGGACTCTGCAACACCCGCTATTGGATGTAGCATTCCTGAAGTCACCATCTGACTCACTGAACCTTTGCAAATTAAAATGATAATTGCCATACCATTTAATTTTATCATGGGTGTGCTGCAAGTTTTCCAGCTCTTTCCCAATATAGCCTTTTCAGAAATATAATTTTAACTTTAGTGGAGCGACTTGTGGTATATAAATCTCTCCACACCTTCATGGTGTTTTTACCTAATGAGCAATTTAGTCCTTCTGACCCAGTCAACCAGAACTCTACTCTGCACTGATGAGGGCAAAACACCCCGAAATAGCTGTCTGCAGATGAAAAGATAGTTGGCATGGGGGGCGTGGCCTAGCTATGGTGGTGTGAAGAAGTGCTTTAGGGGGCTTACCTGGGCTCACCGACATGCCTCACATCCACCATTCCGCTATTATCACCCGTTTAGAACATGGGGAAAGACCGGCGAAAAAAACAGAAAGCCAGACGTGGGGCAGATCTGGGAACCACTCAGGACAGGATTAATGAAATGCTTTTTTTTTCCCCTCCACGGCACTTGTGCTCAGGAGGCAGCGGACGAGGGAGCAAGGCCCAAGATGCGGCCGCCGCAGCGTGTGGCAACAGCCCGGGCCCGACAGAGAGGTCATATAACAACGCCATCCACACTCAGCAGCACCCTACCTAACCACTCAGCGCGCCTCCCCGCAAGCCACAACGACAGACCCGGTCCAGGACTCCTGCATCAGCGATCCGCCCTGCGGGCTCCCCGCCACAGACGCGCACCGGCGCCATGGTGCGAAGTGCGCCCGACATGCCTGGGACCTCAGTTTCAATAGAGACACCCTTCGGGGGTGGCCGCGGCCCTCCGCCGAGCCCAGCAGCTGACGACGCAGGGACATCAACCTTACAGCTAAGTGCCGGCGGTTCCCCTGCTCATGTGCCCTCCTCTGCTACCCCAGCTCACATGGCTAAGGGGCTGCAAGTGGACATATCTCATTTAGCCCACACAACTGAGGCTGCTCCCCCCTCTAACAATCTGGAGGACATTTCAGTCATGGTCTACTCTCAGACGGGCATCACCCCAGAGAACTCGCCTGCTATGGGGGGTACACTTGCTGACAAAGCCTTGGCCCCTATCTTTGGGGGACCCCTGACAAAGGGCCTAGTACCCCCCATTCGGCCCAGCATACCCCTAGCTTTGACCCTCTGGGCTCTGCCTCTCCGGTCATTATTACCCATCGGCTCACAATTCCGCCACCAGGTCCACAGGTTTTCATCGTGGGGCGACACTCAACAACAACCCGAAGGCCGTCTGCTCTCCTAGCGCACTACACTCTGCGTCAGGAAAAGCCCCAAGCAACAAGTGGTCCACCATCTAACGGAACAGTTATCACACCTCTTTGATGTCCCCTCATTTTGGCCCACAAGTATAGCACCTATTTTGACAATACACTCCCTTCTGTATTTGCCTTCTCGCCACATCAATCTTGACAACTTTATGCATCTTTCCCTATGTCTGGGACCGCAGCGTCCGTCAGAAGAAGGAAAGAACCCGGCGACCTTGGCGGACTTACGACTGATGTTGCAATCCATTCCATCGAGAGCAGACATTACCTCCCTAGCGAAACAAGTAGTGGAGGAATACAAGCAGGAATTTGCGCTCTTCTGTAAGGGGTTAACGTCCCTAAGCTCCAAAGTAGAGGACCTTGATCATTCTCAGATCCAGGTACCGGCCGCCACTATAGTTTCTCTGAAAGAGGATGTCCCTCTGGCACTCAGACCAAATCTTCTCTTGCAGCACATTTGGACTAAGTAGAAAACAGAAGCAGGCGAAATAACCCTGCGCATCAGGGGGCGTTCTAGAAATCTATACCGAACTCTGATCTCTATAGAGTGCTCCTGGAAATTTCAACAACCTGCTCGGGTTACAGACCTGCATACAGCTCACAATGAGATCGATAGGGGCTCATTGCGCCCTAAGCCACTCCCAAATCCTGCTGATCCCAGACCCCGAGAACGTGATTGTCGATTCCATTACTTCAACATGAAGGAAGACCATCCTACATGAGCCAGAAGGATAAAGTCTATGACCTAGCCCATAATGCTCCCATACGGATTCTTCAAGGACTTATATCGCGGCTCACCTGGCCCAACGATCATTGTTAAAGCCGATCTGGATGACCAGGATAGAAAATATTCCTTTCTACTGGGGATACCCAATTTGCTCAACGTATCCAGCCTGGTGGACAGACCCCTCATGATCCGCTCACCCAAAGACATCCCTGCAGTACTGCAAGCTCTTAAGCTTCCAGACCTCTCCCTTCCTGAATGGCCAACACTGTCATCCATCTCCCCCACTCCGACCCAGCGGAAGAGACTTCCAAACCGGTCATATCCTCTTCTCCAATCGCTGCCCCCTCCCAAGGCGATGAATACAACCCCGGTCAACCGGATCGATCACCCTGCCTCAACAAAGCCCTGCACTCAAAAGGCCCTCCCTCTGCCTGTGGGATGAGGGAACTGCTGAAGGGAACTACCTGTCTTCCTGATCCTTGGCACTAGACTTTTTTGTTTAGATATAATAAGCCCATGATAGCAACTATTTTCACCCAGCTGCTGGTCAGAGTTTACTGTTTTTTTTTGCCCTTATCCCAGTCGCAAAGGTAATATTCCCCTATGTATTCCAGTGATATATCCATAGCTTTTTCAGAGTTCTTATCCATTAACCTGTGGCGAATCCACTTCCCCAGTAGGTGAGAACTCCTGCGCTGGTAATCCCGGCGACACAGGATTTCTGTGGCACTTGAGGTAGTTTTCTTTTTTAGTGAGACAAGTCACAGGCCCGTGTAGCTTGCTTTTGAGGTTCCTCTTTTCTTATTTGTCACTGTAATTTACTGTTTTAGCTTACTATTTGTTTTGTTTTTTGTTTTTTTGTCTTTTGTCTGGTCTTGTGTCTTTTTTGTGGGTGGCCCCCCTCCCTTTTTGGTCTCCCATACCCTTCTCACCTTTCCTTCCTAGACCTCGATGTTGGCGGTGCATCACCGCTTCACTGTTCCTGACTGTCATTCTCTGATAACACATCATGGCGACCTCGGACATCGCAATCATTCAAGCCAAAGGTTTGAAATACGCCCGAAGAAGCGTGCACAAGTATTGCCATCATGTAACGATTCTGAGGTGGATCCACTGGAACCACCGCAGGCGATGCGAAAGCCCCTACCAGGGAGTGGAATCTAAGTGTAACCCGTTTTCACCAGAGCCCGCCGCAAAGCGGGATGGTCTTGCTGCGGCGTGGTGTCCACCAGGTCACTACCACTGCGGGGCTTTGCCTCGGTGGGCGGCCAAGGGTGCGCAGGTACAGGAACGGCAGGCATGCTCGAAGTCGAGAGCAGACAGTAGGTAGGAACAAGCGGCTCTGGTTCGAGGACGGTAAGACAAGCAGTGGTCGGGGCAGCGGCAATGAGGTTCCGTAGACGGTAGACGAAGCGAGAGGTTCGGTACCAGAGGCAAAACCTGGAACCCTCAGGAACACTTTCAGCCATGGGTATAACCCCAAGGATCCTGGAGAGGGCCGTTAGGAAAGAGACGACTAAATAGGAAGCATGCCCCATCAATGCGAACCAATTACGCGCCACGCCCCTTTAAATTCAAATTGCCGGCGCGCGCGCGCCTCAAAGGCGGAGCTACGCGCCGGACACGGGAACAGCCTGAGACAGGACGTGGCCGGGGTAAGTGCATGCCGCGGGGACTGGGAGGGTAGCGTACCCCAAACCCCAAGTGCAGGGACGGGGCTCCTCCGCTCGTGTAGGAGCACGGCGCGCCTGCGACCCGGGACAGTGGTCGCAGGGGCGTCCGTGACACATCACTTCCATCGACATAAAATTGATATCGTTTGTTTCCAGGAAACACACTTTAAGGTAGGCTGTGATCAAAAATAGACATTACACATCCTGGCACTTTGCCAACTTCCACCATCAGTCCAGGTCCCAGGGAAGTAGCAATAGCCAAACATCGTTCTGTGGCCCACCAAGTTTATCGCCTGCAACCCGTCGACCCAGAGGCTAGATTACATCATCTTAGTCCTCTCCGTGGAAGGGCGATTGTTTACTATAATAAATGCCTTAAGCGCCCCGAATAGTCCCAGACGGCTTCTTCGAACCCCATCGATTAGCTATTCCACTGTTCAGGGACTGTGGTACTCTGTGGGGACATCACTTTTGATCCTCATACATTTCCTCGGGGAAATCGACTCTTGTCGTATTCCACCATCAAAAAGAAGTAAAAAGAGAGATTCTCCCATTTGCAGCTAATGCGATACATGGAGAATAACTCAATCCGCCGACAGGGCAATTCTTTTTTTCTCTCTCTCCCCATGGGTCCTACATTCCGCCTGGACGATATACTGTTCAACACTCCGCCCTGCCTCTGTGTCAGTCTCCTCAATAGGTAGTATATTGTGGTCAGACCACGCACCAATTTATTGTTCCCTTCAGCTTCCCTCAGTGCAGCCACCTGTGTGTAACTGGAAGTTGAATGAATCCCTAGTGTCAGACTCGCTCTGCTCAGCAGAGATATGCCGAACCATCTCTCAATTTCAGACATCACATGGTAGATACATCATCAGCACGGCGATCCAGTGGGCAAGCTCTAAAAAGTGTAATAGAGGGGTTTTAATTCAAGCACAGGGGCCCAGGCTATAAACGGGGTAGTGGGCAGCCCTCACCGCACCAGCACATTCCAAGGTCCACCAGCTGGAGGTAGCTCATAAAAGTGCGCTTCTCACCTCTGGGTGCTGCGGAAACCTGCAGGATGCACGACTAGTGGTTAAGAAACTTCTTGAGACTGCGTGGGGCATAAGATACAGCCAGTCGGGCAATTTTACGAATTTGGAAAAAAGTGTTGCCGTATGCTGGCTATGAGCTCTTCCGCTCCTCGCATAGTGCCAATCCCACATATCATCCATCAAGACACCTGCCAAAGCGATTGTCCACTGCATAAAGATATTGCTAAGCACCTTTCAGGTCTTCTATTCCCAAAGTTAAATAGATCTTAACCTCCCCCTTCATTCTCTTTCAGCAAAAATCCCTTCTTCCATCTCCCGGCATTGAGACCCTTTTTCGTACATGGAGTTAGAGACATGATCTGCGACCTACCAGGTGTAAAAGCCCTGGCCCTGATGGCTTTCACCGCCCAATTTTTCAAGGTTTATGGCGGATCAATTGGGGCCCCCTGATGCTGTGGAAAACGTCAAACCATCTCTCCTGAGAACCCTTTTCTTCCGTCTCAGTCGAACGAGGCGCACGTCGCAGTCATTCCTAAACCGGGGAAGGACCCACAAGCCTGCAGCAGCTACCGCCCCATATCGCTTTTAAATGTCGATATCAAAATGTATGCCAAACTAATAGCGAACCGGCTTAACCCCCTGCTCGGTTCTCTCGTGCACCCTGACCAGGTGGGCTTTGTTCCTGGCAGGGGGGCACGAGAAAACATGATCAAAAAATGGACATCATCCACCATGCGCAATCCCGAAAGCTTCCTCTGATGATCCTATCGCTTGATGCAGAGAAGGCTTTCGATAGAATATCGTGGCCTTCTCTTCATCAATATTTGGCTCATATTGGTTTAGGCCCGATCCTTCTTTCCAAAATTGCCGCTCTTTATTCGTCCCCGTCAGCGGGGGCCAAGATTAATGGATCCCTCTCGGAGCCATTCCCCATTTTTAATGGAACGCGACAGGGTTGCCCCCTCTCGCCACTTCTATATGTATTAGTCATGGAGAACCTATTGGCATCCATTACAGCTAACCCCGACATTAAAGGGATCACCATTGGAGCGCAGGAACACAAATGTTCCGCGTTTGCGGATGACCTTCTGGTATATATTTCAAATCCACACATCTCACTTCCAGCTCTGATGATGGTCATATCGCAATTTGGAAATTGGTCCAATTTCAAGATCAATTCTTCCAAATCAGAAGCGCTTAATGTTGGTCTCTCTTCTGCGGAGCACGCTCTCCTTCAATTGAATTTTCCCTTTTTTTGGCCCGGGGGTGTATATCTTACCTAGGTGTTCGTATCTCTGCTGACCTCTCCAAATTTTTCCCTCAGAAAATTTTCCCGTTCCTTTCTGAACCAGACAACAAAAAAACTTAGACACCTGGTCTAAAAAAACCTTTCATGCTTTGGTAGAATAAATGCACTCAAAATGTTGGTCCTTCCGAAATTTTTATATTTATTTCAAACAGTCCCGATCACCATCTCTTCCTCATTTTGGAAAAACCTTTGAAGGTGTTTTTCCATGTTTGTCTGGTCCACCCGTAAACCTAGAATTGCATATGATGTGTTGACCAGACCTAAAGATGCGGGAGGGGAAAGGTCTTCCAGACTGTAGGTTGTATCATCTGGCCGCAGCCTTTTGCCGCTTCTTAGCGTTGGCCCTGGTCAGAAGAGGAAGGTGTGGGTGCAGCTGGTGGCGAACATATGTTCCCGATCGGTGGCGGTGCTCCCCTGGATCTGGACTCCTTCGCTCAATCATCAGCTCTCATCTTCCTTAGCACAAGGCACACCTTGGCTACCCTCTATGGAGCGTCTTCAGCCGCTTTCCTAGGAGGTAGAAAGGCTTCTCCCTTGCGCTTCTCACATGTCGTAGCAGCAGGCAGATTGAAGCCTTGCCAAAGTATTCTGGGTGAGGGTGTTATTTCCGCAGGAGCTTTTTTCCAATACGCCCAGCTTTCTCATTTCTTTGACACAATGAAATTAAAACTGGATTTGACCAGGCCGCTGACAGATTTTGAGAGGCTTGCCTTAGCTTCTTCTAGCCCGGGCCATGCACTCTCCATTGTGTACAGGTTGCTACTCTCGCTCCTTCCTCCCAACGCCCGTCTTACTGTAGTGCCTGGGAAAATGAGTTGGGACTCTCCTTCTCTGATCTTCAATGGCATAGATGCTTCCAGCTGTCCCATAAGGCCATAATAGCCTCTAAGTATCAGAAACATGTTACAAAGTACTTTCCAGGTGGTAAGGGTACCTGCTGTTTTGCACAAATGGTACCAGTAGTTTCTGACCTGTGTTGGAGATGTGGGAGTGGAGAGGGCACCATGCGGCACATTTGGTGGGGTTGTCCCCAGCTTAGGGGATTCTGGTCTGCAGTGATACTAGTGATCAAGGAACTAACAGGAGTAGCAGTCCCTGATACTCCAGAAGCTTTGCTGCTCTACATGTTCGACATGCCCACAAACAGATTCAAGAAATCCCTCCTCCGTTTCTTGTTACAGGGTGCTAAATCTGTCATCCCGCGGAAATGGAAATCTTCCACGCCTCCTTCAATAGAGGAATGGTATGCAGAGGTTGATTCCATGCAAAGAATGGAGGAGCTGATTTCACATAGTGTTTATCAAATTTCTTAGAATCCAGCACACCTGGTTTCACTGGACCACTTTTTAAATCCTCCCATTGTTATCTCTCCATCTCTAGCTAAAAAGCCGCATTCTTCATGGTCTGATTGGACGGGTCTCGGTGGGGGTTCATACCCATGTTTAGAGGTCCCCGAGGGGGTGAGGGAGCTATCTGTGGCCTAGCAGTATTACTCCAGACATGGCGCAGGGCATGGGGTCATCCTTGTATTTCCTCTATTCCCCCCTCATTTCCTTCCCCTCCCTTTTGTTTTCTGTAGGGTCCCGCGTGCTTTGTGTAATGTGTTGTCTGTCAATGTAACTGGTTCTTATTACTGTACTCCGCTGGAGGTTTGGGTGTTAGTTCACCTTTACACAATACGTTGAATACGACAAGAAAGTTAATGTAACTTGTTTAGTTCATTATTCCAAGTTGGTCACCTGTCTTGGTTGTAAGATACACATTTATGATACTGACATTATTGATGTTACCTTGTTTTATGCTACTATCTGTAATACTTCAATTTTTTAAATAAAATTATGCTTTGAATTTGAAAAAAAATAAAAAGATAGTTGGCATTAATCCCTTTCACATTGCAAGGCTGGATGTGACTTGAGGAATTCTATATCTAATGGGTAACGCTGCAGAGTACTAGCTCTTTTCTGTACAGTGATATGTAGAAACTGCAGGAAACAAATGGTTCAAATGTTTTTAGCTCAAATTAAATGCATTTCAATAAAATAAAATAAAAAAAAACCCCAAAAGTGTCCCTAGCCTCCAGCTCCAAATAATTTCCAAAATGGTTGAAGCACTCTAAGCTTTCTGTTTATTCCATGATGTCGATAAGATATTTACATATGTGTTTTATTATTTGTCAGTATTACCTCTCTATAACTATTGAGTACTGTGTGTGTCTAATAATAAAATGTTAAACATAACGCAATGAATGTCTGCTTACATTAGAAGTAGTGCAGAGTGTGACTACCATGGAGAAGATAATGGATGTGCTTCTCATTCTGCATCATTTACCTAATGATTTCCTTCTGAGCAGTCTGGATTGCAGAAGGTCAGTTAGAAGCTTTAAAGCCATTTTGCTGCTGCAAGTACTGTACATTATATTCTAGAGCCTACTGTAATGTTTTGCCTGTTGTACTCTAGGGGTTGACAAGAACGTTGACTCATTCCACTCTTCGCAGGCACTGTGACAATGGTTCTTCTTTTTTACTGTTAACATTATAAATAAATTGGCAGGTGAGGGGACGAAAGTGACACATTTCTGCAGCGACATTATTAGATATAGAGCGAAACTGTAAAAAAATATGACATTTTCTCCATTCTTTTGTGCTGGCAAAATTATGCCAACAGCTTGTCTCTCTCTGACTCCTATATGGAAATGTAAACTAAGTAGCAGATACTGCTTGTGCACAACTCTCCATTCTGTTCTGTGGGACATCTGAGTACAGGCGAGTGATGTGATCAGTTGTACACAGAACTTCTACAGAACAGAATGGAGAGTCCTGCACAAATGCAACCGTTTCTCAATTCTAAGCTGAGACTTTTGGGGGACGATCCCAAGAAAGGTCGCACTTTGATTTGCCATCAACATGCATGGTGGAAACACCCCTTTAACCCCTTAACGACCGCGCACCGTCTTTTGACAGCGGCCGGTGCGGGTCGTTCGTCTGCAGCGACGTCTTTTGACGTCGCTGCAGACATCGGGGTTTGCGGCGCCCGGCGCCGCAGCTGCGCTGGGATCGGGGCTGTACTACACAGCCCTGATCCTAGAGCATGTCCTGCAGGCATCGGGGAGCGGAGGAAACCTCCGCAACCCGGTGCTTTAACCCTTTGATTGCGGCGGTGCGTTACCGCAGCACAATCAAAGGGTTTTCCCTGCTCTGTCGGGTGATCGGAACGCCCGGTGACCCACAGAGTCAGGGACCAGCTGCACAGTCAGCTCTGGGACCTAGAGTGGCCCCAGAGCTGTCTGAGTAAGAAGCCAGTGATTCGGACGCACTTTGAGCTGTCCTAATCACTGCCTGTGTCAGTGACACAGATTAGCATGTATTAGCATATATGAATATGCTAATACATTACTAAGTGTAAAAAAAAAAAAAAATTAAAAAAATGTTAAACAGTTCTCCCTTCATGGGAGTCAAAAAAAAGAGTACAAAAAACCATAAAAAGTGTAAAAAAAAGAATAAAAAAATAAATAATAAAATAAAAATAAATATTTAATAAAAAATAATTGTACATAAATTACACGCACAAAAAAACCTACACATATTTGGTATCCACACGACCGTAATAACCTGTAGAATTAATCTAACAAGTTATTAAGTGGGAAATGTGAATGGTTTAAAAAAAATAAATTTAAAAAAAAAAAACTTTTGTAAAAAAAAAATAAAATACTGCAATTATTTATAAGTGTACTTAAACTATTCCCTTATAAAGTACAACTTGTCTCGAATAAAACAAGGCCTCATACAACTGCGTCATTGAAAAAATAAAAAAGTTACAACTGTTTAAACGCAAGGAGGCCAAAACTAAAAAAATGTTCTGGTCATTAACTACTTTTCAGGCGTTCGGCTTAAGGGGTTAAGTAAATTTGTGAACACCGGGCACCATTAATTATAGCCTAAGTTCACAAATTCTCTAATCATCATTGGAAACCATTGATAAGTTTATAGCTAAACATATCCCTAATCACCAGAGGAAACTCTGGGCACATATTTACTCAGTAAGAAAAATGCTTTGAGATTTCAGCTCTGAAGTCTTTTGATTTGTGAATACAACTATGATATAAATTGTAACTCCAGACCTGTTCATGATAGATAATGCTATTTAATCACTAGAGGAAGCCTAGCAGCTCAGGCCAGGTTCACATCAACGTCAAAAGTTTTCGTTAAAAGCATCCACCACAGAGATAGAACCTGATCCGTTTCACAATAAATGCAAACACTGCCTTCTAAACCCTATAGACTACAATGGGATCTGTAGGTTTTCTGTAATAGTGTCTGTCATTTAACAGAAAAAAGCATAACATGCTGCACTATTTTATCAATAATTTTTTACAACATTTTCAATGGAGGCTCTGAATGGAACCTCAAACACAGATGTTACCAAGTCTTATTGTATGTAGATTTATTTAGACTTTCATATATGCTAAATTTAGTTAATCCCTACTACTGGAGACTGCAGGTAGTCGGAATTTTATCATTTATCTCTGGGACCATGTGAAGCTATCTATCCATCCATCCATCATCCATCCATCCATCCATCCATCCATCCGCACACATGTATATAGACGGTATATATATTTAAAATCAGGAAATACATCTGCACAGGAGATTAAATCTATCAGATTAAAAGATACAATGTGGTTTCCAAAGGTAAATATTTAGGTGGTGTAGATGTTGCTAAGACTAAATTCAGCGCATGATTATAGCATCAGAGTGAATGACATTTCTTTGTACTTTTAGGGCTTGTTCACATTTTTGTGATCCATTTTACGGATCCGTTTTACGGATCCGCAAAACGGATCTAACAATTGTCAATGTGATTAACATTGCTTTCAATGGCAAAAGCGCATTGCTGTTCACACGAGTGATCGCCGATGCGCTTTTCGCGATCCGCTTTTCGGATCCGTTTTAAGAATTGACATGTCAATTCTTCTTGCGTTTTACGCATGAGAAATCCCCATAGGAATTAATGGAGTGCGCTTTTGGCATCCCGAAAGCGGATCCAAAAGCGCAGCATACATTTGGGTGCGTTTTGGATCCGCTTTCGATCCGCTTTCGATGCAAAAAACGCATCCTTAAAATGCATTGGATTTAAATGAAATATAAAATTTTAATATTATGTTTGGGTTATATTTAGTTTATAAATGTATATAAATATATATTTATATGAATGTATATAATTATATATATAAATGTATATAATAGTATATTTTATATTATATATACAGTATTTCCCCGATAGTAAGACACCCCCGATAGTAAGACGTAGCGGGGAGTTTAGGGAGGTCGACTAATGTAAGACGTACCCCGAAAGTAAGATGTAGTAAACTGTACTTTGTCTGCGCTCGGGCGTTGTGATGGCCCGGGCGCCGACAGGGACGCTTCAGCTATATGCGGCTCCTCAGGGAGCGCATATAGCTGAATGCCGAGTACAGCGCACAGTGTCCGGGCGCTGCGCTGGCCCGGGCACTGTCCGCGATCCCTTCACCTATATGCGACTCCTCCAGAGCGCATATAGGTGAAGGGATACCACTGCGGGGCACAGAGCGAGCGCTCCGTGCTCCGCAGTGGCCTCCGGGTGACCGCAGACTCGCGGCTGTCCGGAGCTCCCGTCATCACGCTGTGTGCTCGGCCTGATGATGTCACCCGCCTGTGCCGGCAAGAAGATAGAGCAGAGCTGAGAGCTCGGGAGACCGAGCAGCGGGGATCCAGGTAAGTGATTGTTTGTTTTTTTATTTTGATATTATTGCCTACAGCCTGCCTATACCTGCCTACAGCTGCCTATACCTGCCTATACCTGCCCTATACCTGCCTACAGCTGGTCCTATACCTGCCTACAGCCGGCCCTATACCTGCCTACAGCCGGCCCTATACCTGCCTACAGCGGCCCTATACCTGCCTACAGCTGCCTATACCTGCCTACAGCTGCCTATACCTGCCCTATACCTGCCTACAGCTGGCCCTATACCCTGCCTACAGCCTGCCCTATACCTGCGTATGGGGCCATATACCTGCTAATATAAGACATACGCCGAAAGCAAGACATAGTGGGACTTTTTGGGGGTAAAAAGAATGTAAGACGCTGTTTACTTTCGGGGAAACACGGTATATATATAATATATATATATATACTTTTGTATAGAATTTATATATAATATATAAATGTATATAATATTATAAATGTATATAATAGTATATAAATGTATATTTATATAAATGTATATAATATATATATGTATACTTAATATATATTTAGTTTATAAATATATAGTTTATAAATTATTTCGGTTATAAATTATTGTTAGTAATTAATTTACATTGTATGGGTTTGAAAACTATTGGTTGATTTAAAAAAAAAAAAATATAGGGGGGGGGGCGGGTTCTAAAATCATAGGTGTATGTACAGTTGATTGACACTAGGTAAAAAAAAGGGTCATTGATAGGTTATATTATATTTAAATTGCAGTTTGATAGGTTGATTTAAATAAAGCATCGAAAAAACGGATCCAAAAACGGATCCGTAAAACGAATGCAAAACACATCCAATAAGCATCCAAAAAAGGATCAGCTGTTGTGTTTTCTGGATCCGCTTTTTGGATGCAGTTTGCATCCAGTTTTCGAAGGTTCAAAACGGATCCATAAAACGCATCCAAAACGGATCCAAAACGTCGTTTGAACAAGCCCTTAGGGTATGCTCACACAACATTTTTGGATCCGTGTTGGATCCAAAAACGCGGCAGCAATCGCACGTGAAACATATCCAACACGTATTCAAACACACAGCTGCCTGTTTGGATGAGTGTTGGATACAGCAAGAGCGCACCCTATTTTAAATAGGGCTCCTGCTGCGTCTTTCGGACCAAGAATTGACATGTCAATCCGAAAGACGGATCTGAAAGACGCAATGAGACGCACATCGGCGATCACTCGTGTGAACACCGATGCGTGTCTTGTATTAAAAGCAATGTAAAAGCACATTGCTATTTGTTAGCTGCGTGTTTGGGTCCGTTTAGGGGCCGACTGACAAATCCAAACACGCAGCTCAAAAGCGCATGTTACACAGGCGAAAAGTCGCCATGTGAACATACCATTAGGCCATGTCTACACGGCAAAGTGAAAATGCCGCCAAAAATCCGACAGCATTTTCACATTGCTGGACTGCGCTGCATTGCCTTTTTTTTAGCAGCTTTTGTGCAAAATCCGTCAGTCGGATTTCAGGTTCCCAGTGGCCCCATACAGGCTGCGGGAATTCAACATCGGTCCGGCAGAATATACAACATGTTCTATATTCCACCGGGTGGTTTTCAGTTTAGGAAAAAATTAGTGCTGTATAGACCACAGCACAGATTTTCTATTGAGGGCAACACAGCGTTGGGTACAGTCGGTTTTCAGCGGATTCAAAATACTGAATCCACTGAAAAACCAACCAGAATCCAGTGCTGTGTAGCCCTAGCCTTATAGGATTTAAAGAGATGTCCATAAGTAGTAAAACAGAGTCCGCTCACCAAGTAGCGCCACTCTTGTCCAAGGGATTTTTTAAAGTGAATAAAGTAGAGCTGTAAACAAAGTCCCCTTTAAACTCACATAACTAGCAGCTTCTTAATTGGCCTGTGCAATGACCATGCACTGTGACTGGCAGCTCCATGTGCTTGAGCTGCAGCAAAAGTGCAAACGTGTCCAAATCAGGCCAACAAGCTGCAGACATGAAGGACGCTGATCCTTTACCAGTGAGTTTAATAGAGGAAGGAGATTAAAGGACACTGGGGGGACTATATGTAACAGTGACACAGGCATCACATACAGACACATGTGCTTACATGTGACCTTCCTGAGAACCCACTCTACTTTAATCCAGCCCAATTCCCAAGCTTCTAGGAGGAGGCCATTGTGTGGTGACTAAAGCAAGGAGAGGCTCTTTAGCCTAAATTTGTGCCCACTAAAGACAGTGAAGATTCCACCACAAAGTGGGCATTTAAGTGTGAGTCTTGTTGGGTTTGTGTGACCCTAAGAAATGTTATGTTCTCTCTTTGTCTGGTGTGGGGTCACTCTACAAACAGTATTATGTATGTGTACAATGGGGTATGTTTATTCAGAACGTGTATATAGGTATATGGTGTACATAGAAAGGATAAATAATGATGTTTAAGCACTTGTTAATAGGTTTAGGGAAAGAGAGGGAGAGGCCTGCAGCCAACCAGAGCAGGATAAAACAAAGGGGCTGCAGGCCCTGATAACAGGACTCTGCCATGTTAGTGTCCAGTTCTGTTCAGTAGTTTGTGTGTAAGGGTACGTCCACACGGCATTGTTTTCACATGGTTTTCGGATTTGAAATGCGTCTGAAAACCGACTGTCAACCATCCCCATAGACTTCAATAGAAAATCCCCCTGTAGTCTACACTGAGCGGATTTTCACACCACCAGCATTCAGATAAACTCGGAACATGCACAATCTTCTGCTTGGTTTACGGGCAGAAGCTGTGCTAGTCAATGGTTAAGGGGCACGGACGAATCTGCAAAATGCGGACAGAACTGTCCCCCAAAACCATTGAAAAATACCGATATCGATAAAATACCGGACAGATTCTTAAACAGAATCCGACTGGCATTTTACACTTTCCGTGTGTCTGTACCCTAAGGATAATTTCTTTAAGTCATCGCAGCATTAAGAGCATGTCCCCATTGCACAGGTTTTCGGCCGGTTTTTCAGGCGGTTTGCGGTTTTTTCAGACCGCCTAAAAAAACCGGCCGAAAATGAGCAAAAATGGGGCTCTATGGAAAACCCGTGAAAGAAAGTCCCCACTGACGGGTTTTCCGCTCGACTGTTTTGTCCCCGGCGGTCCGGGCGACAAACATTGTACATGCACAATTCGTCCGGTTTCCGGACGGAACTGTGCATGTCAATGAGAGGGGGGGGGGCTGTTCTCTGCTCATCGCGGAGAAAAGCCGTCCCCCCCCCGCAGCCGTGAGGACGGCCGCAAAACAGGGCAAATACCGGCCGGCAAATCGTCCGGTATTTGTCCTGTGCCGTATGAACGGCCCCTGAGGGTCTTCTACTCATTAGCCGGAAGTGGTGCTGGGACAGGCTAGACATGCTGTCTGCTAGGAGTACTCCTAGGAGGAAGAAGGAGAAAGAGAGAGGGGAAACACAGAGAACAGCACAGAGAGAGAAGTGGGATACAGCAGCTAAGGATACAGAGAGTGAATGACTGAAAAAGAGTGAGAGAAATTGTGACACGTGCTGTGACCCGGTGGTGGTGGTAGGGTTATGGGGAGGCTCAGGCCAAGATAGCTAGGGAACGCATACCGCGCCCAGTAGGACTGCGGAACAACTGAGGGATAGGGTCCAGTTGCAGATGGGAGTTGGGGTATATCCTTCTTCCAGAAGAAAGAAAGTGTCAACGTAGCTGGGAAGAGAGGGACTAGCTATATAAAATTTGGGAAGTGCCCTTCTCCTGAAGGATATATGTAAAACTTGCAGCAAGCAAAGAGTTAATGAGACTGTCATCGTTTGTATCCACATCCGTGCTGTCCCAGCTTTGTAAAACTGAAGAGTGTAACATACTATGAAAACTGTCTAGTTCTCAGACTTTCTTTGTTGTCCATAGCAACTAATTAGAGCCCCCTTTCATTTTCCAGAGCACTATATGAAATGAAAAGGGCACTCTGATTTGGTTGCTATCTGCAACAAAGACAGTCTTACACCTAGACAGTTTTCATACATGTCCCCCCATAAGTGTTGTAAAAAAAGAAAAAAGAAGAGCACAAGTAATGTAATACTAAAGATGGTAACTACTCTCAAAAAGCTGCTCACCTTATGTGGTTGTGGGAGACAGTCTCAACACTAAGATGGACGGGCAAACAACAATGATACAACACTAACGAGTGTACATCCTACCTGAAGAAGAGGTACACGACTACAGCACAGGAATACACCGGCTGTTCTTGCTTTATCTTCTAATAAATCAATCATCGGAGTCTGCGCTCCCGTCCAGCTACACTTGTTATTGTCGTATTATTGTACTGTAAGGGCGCGTCCCCACAGCACAGGACAAATACCGGTCGATTTATCCGACCGGTATTTGCACTGTTTTCGTGCCATCCACACGGCCACCGGGGGACGGCTTTTCTACGCGATTAGCGGAGAAAAGCCCTCCCCCGTTACATAGACATATTCATATTCCGCCCGAAAAACGGTCAGAAGAATGAACATGTGCTATGTTTTTTGGTCCGCCGGCAGTCTGAGAAACCACCTGGCGGAAAACCTGTACATTTTACATTTGCTGATGTAAAAAAGTAATTTTCTGCACTATTCCACAGAACAGTAATAACGTATATTGTGAGGTATGACATGTCTACCTATGTGTGATGGATGCCACTCCCTACAGGTGCTCATTATAGGTATACACCAGGAATATATTACTGTATAGCTGAGATGGACAAAGCCCAACGCAGTATGAAAGGTGCCTTACTTAAACTGGGAGAAGGAGCTGGCAGCCTGAAGTGTTGCCAAATTTAAGAGAACCCAACCAGTGCCCTTATAGCAGACAGACTGATATATGCACAGCCCTGTGTCTGTTTTACCAGTGATTACTGTTATATGGGGGCATAGGAGCAAAATATGGCGGATGTAGTACAGACTTGGAGATTCCTTTATGTAAATATGTGTTTTCACTGGCATAATCTTACAGGTGGATGTTGGATATTGATGGATTGTTGGGAGTAGAGCTCGGCTCCTTTGACTGTCTAGCTACATCATTACATTGATTTAGGAGCTGTCAATGATTGTGGGTTACTACAAGCCAGGCCTGGAGAATAGGAACTCCTGTTCCACTCCTGTGATTTCTTGTGCTGTGACTGGAATCACAATTACATTTGACGCAGTTCTCCAGTCTCTGCCCAAACGTAGCCCCATAATGTGAATTAAGCTTACATGTGTATCTTGTGCAATATGTGTATACGTGTTTTTCCACATGGGGTAAGTCACATTATTATGACCACTTCCCACTTTCAATGTCGGCAGCACATAGCTCATAAAGGAATTCACATGTGGTGAGCTGGCTTGGTGGATATACAAGGTGTACGATAGGCTGTCTGCAAACACATCGCTCTTTGCTGTCATGGACAAAAGAACTGCATAGAAATATAATTGACTTTTGGGTCTGGGTTGTCAGTATTTCTGAAACAGCACAGTTAGTGAACTGTTTGTGTGCTACTGTGGTGAAAGTGTATCGTGAGTGGACCAATGGCACCAATGCAAATAAGCAACGTGGAAACTGCAGAGCACAAGTAGCATTGATGCAGGAGCTGAATGCTGGCTACAAAGGTGTGGGTGATGGTAGTCCGACACACAACCCTGGAGATGCTCTCTGCCAGAATGGGCTACCAGAGGGCTACCAGATATGTGTCTAAAACAACAGCTAAGTGAACACCACTGTAAGCAGCTTCAAAGCAGATGAATGATCACTGCAGTTCTGCTAACCAAGTTGGGGAGAAAAAGTTTTAATTTTCAAGGCAGTATCAGAATTGGACCTCCAATACTTGGCAAGAGGTTGTCTTTTTCAATGAGTCACATTTTGTGTGTCATCCAATGGATGGACACTGGCGTATCAGGTGAGAAACATCAGAGAACAAACAGCTTGCAACTGTTGCTGGAAGAACACAAGCTGGTAGTGACACCGTTATGGTCTGGGGCATGTTTTCATGACACTCTCTGGGCCACTCATCCATGTGGGAGGCACTCTCAACCAATTTGATAATGAATTTCCCTAGCTCTTCAGACTTGAATCTATGAGACTACCTCTAACATTGTGTTCACTCTTTGGATCCCCACGCACCCAGCAGCAGCTGTGGGATGCAGTCAGCGTGGCTCCAGATACCTGTAAAAGCTTGCCAGGACCTTACTGAGTCAGTCCTAAGCTGTCCTGTCCATGCTGCACGCAGCGGTTACTCGAGATATTAGTTGGTGGCAGGGCCGTCGCTAGGTAGGTTTGTTCGGGGCACAAGCCCCGGACCAGACTCCCTGTGCCCCGAGTCTCAGAATGTCCGGTTCCAGGTCATTACTGTGACCTGTAGAGCCAACAAGCTATTGCACTGTGTGGGGGTCCCCTGGACACACATACAGTTCAGAGCAGCAGCAGCTATGTGCAGGCAGCGAGGGGGAGGGCGACTGCTCGGGATGACGGGAGCTCCGGAGGGAGGAGGGGGCGCCGGCTGCTCACACTGTGAAGGGAGTCTGGAAGCAGCGCGCGCGCTGTCCGGCTGTGAGAGGTTTTCACCCCCTGCTGTGCTCTTATCTCGGGACCAGACCAGCAAGAAGTGAGTGAGGAGCCTCAGTGCCGAACAATAATTCTAAGTAGTGTAATAAGGGGGAGACAAAATAATGTTCATTAATGTGAACTGTACTGAATGTATGTGTATGTAAATGTGTATGTATGTGTTTGTATAGATGTCTGTGTATATGTGTGTGTATGCCCTGTATGTGTGTGTATGCCCTGTATGTGTGTGTATGTATGCCCTGTATGTGTATGTATGCCCTGTATGTGTGTATGCCCTGTATGTGTGTGTGTATATTTGTGTATACACACACATATCCACAATATCACCTCATTCACATCACTAAAACATAATCCTGCCTGTGTGTCCCTTAGGCTATGTTCACACGGTGTATTGTGACGTGTACAGAACGTGCTGCAATACACTGTGTGCTTCAGGAGCTCGCGCTGAACAACACGTCTTCTTGAAACTCGGGGATGGAGGGTAACAGCCTGCCAGCCCCATAGATATGCATTGACATGTCACTTATCTCCCCGCGCATACAATACGATCGTATTGTACGCATGGGGAGAGGACGTGTAATCCATAGTTCTCTATGAGAGCTATGGATTACTGCAATTACGCCATGTGAACATACCCTTAGACATGTAAACTATGACCTGATGATGAATTATATTTGAATATAATTTTTTATTCTTCTCATTAGTCAGGGTTACGTATGATTTTATCTGCTGCAGCCAGACTAAGGCTCTGTTCACAATGCGTAAACCACAGGGCGCATTTCATGGCGTATTCGCGCTTCAATACGCCCGACATGCGCGCCGCAATTACTGTAACTCATAGTTCTCACAGAGAGCTATGAATTACATCTCATCTCTCCCGTGTGTACAATACACACATATTGCACAACGGGGGAGAGAAGTGACGTCACTTACAGCACTGATAGTGGAAGTTAATGGACCGCCCCCCCCCCTCCCCCCGTGCCGGGAAATACGCGCTGAACAGTCTGTACTTCCAAAACACACGGTGTACTGCCCTAAAGGTCTGTTCACACAGCGCATGGTGGCACGGACCTGTGCACACCGCTATACGCCTGCTCTTGGAAGTACGTGCTCTCCAGCGTGTAGTTTCAGCAGCGCTCCGGCCACCTCCCATCCATTTTCACTTTCCCACTGAATGAAGCGGCCTGTCACTTATTTTTACGGGCGGGTTCTGTGTGCAGGGAAAACAGGTAATCATAGCCCTCACCGCTATGATTTTACCGTATTTGCGGGGCGCACTTTAGGCGCATTACAGCACAGCTATACCCCACAAATACGCTGTGTATGTTCACACGATGTAATGTTGGTCCGTACTTTCACGGGTAATTGCGCTTCAATGCACCTGAAGTACGGGCCAACATTATGGTAACTCATAGCTGTCACTGAGAGCAACGATTACCTGTTCTGGGGAGAATAAATATTAGTGGGAGCTTCAGAGGAACGCACTGGCCACAGTTTTTTCTCTGTAAAAACACATGCCGCGGTTCATGGGGCGTAAAAAACGCCGTGTGAACCCCGCCCTTCTGAGCAAAACTTAACACAGGGCCCGGGCCCCAGATGTTTTGGGACCCTAGCAACGACCCTGGTTGGTGGTCCTAACAATCGATTGTGTATTTATGTATTGTGCAGCAAAAGGGTCACGTTTATATACTGGGTTGCAAACACAAACAAATACACGTAATAATTATCTACCATACAAATAATTGTTATTGGGTAGAGACGTGTTATATGCATATACTCAAAGTCAGGATACATTTTTGATAGTATCCCAATGAATACCATGAATGGGGAGCAGTAATGCTATATGAACGAGGCCTTAGCTTGTAATAGAATTGTGCTCTTGTTTCTGAGGACAGAACACATGAACCATACTTGCTGTTTCCCAGGTGGCTGCTTCGACAACTGTCCTGCCCGACGTAAAGCAGGGTCTTTCCATGCCTTATGTCTTAGGTATATGACACATAAAGTACAATAGTATACAATAAGCAGTATAACCCATAAAAACAAGTGCTGCGGAATATGCTGGCATTTTACAAATAAAGATTATTATTACTATTGTACAAACTTATAGAACATGTAAAAATTAATTTCTGCTATTCTGTGTACATTTATAAAATCAATGTTTTTAGTGTGCATGTTGATCAAATTGCATATGCCCACCTACCATGTCAAGCTAAAGGTTTTATTGCCTATGGTGTACTAATTTTTTGTTTTGGAAAATTTGCTTTTTGCATTGCAGCCAGAACACTGTCATCATTTGCAATGGAGGTGCAGGCTAATTATGAAACGTGTGAATGGAGTCTATAGATGTACAAATTAAAAAGCAGCAATGCATTCCAAATGTTCCATAAGTTCAATATTTGTATGGGTTTTAGCGCCTACTGTGTGCTAATGTAATTTTTGTTTGGAGAATTCACTGTTTGCACCAGTGTCTATGTCAGTTCCAGGCGGAGTGCCTGCTAATTTTGTTGACTTGTTTTACAGATTGCCCAGCCCTCTAACCCCTTCACTAAACAGCTGCTAAGGGTATGTTCTCACGGCGTAGTTGCAGTGCGTACAGTACGCGCCACAATACGCCGGATGATTTGGGAGTCGCGCTGATCATCGCATACTCCTGATGCACGGAGGGACTGGCAGCCCGCCGGCCCAATTGACATGCATTACTCGTGGCGATTATAATTGACGAGGCATAATCCATAGTTCTCTATGAGAGCTATGGATTACCGTAATTGCGGTGCGCATCTCGCCACCCATTAAGCGCAAATACGCGGTGAAATGCACGCCAAAATTATCTCGTGTGCACATACCCTAAGGTTCAGGAGGAACATTGGCTGTTCAAAGAAAAAAAAGCAGTATCATTATGATATATGATAGAAATGCGATATCAGCATCGTCGGCCATCTTCATCGGTCCTATAGACTTTGAATGGTACAGCATGCACATTGGACTACTGCTCCATTTAAATATTTACTAGCTGCAGGATTAAAGTGAGGAAGAACAGGACTGGCCCATGCCATTTTAGTGATTATTAAGGGTCTCTGTGGTACTAAGGGACATAAGACTTTCTTTGTTGCCCATAGCAACCAATCAGAGCTCCCCTTTCATTTTTTTTCAAAGCACTATAAGAAATGAAAGGGGAGTTGTGATTAGTTGGTATGGGCAACAAAGTCTTAGACCTAGACAGTTTTCATAAAATGAGGCCCTAAGGGCAACATGTATGATTTTTGGCGCCCAGGCACCATTTTTTGCGCATTAGCAGCATAGAAAGCGCCTGAATCTATGAACCTGTTCTACTGCGCGTCATAGATTAGGCGCTTTCTAGTTACAAAGCGACACTTCTGGCTCAGGTAAATCACTTTTAAAGTGCTCTACCTGTTCCAGCAGTAATGCACCTGGATTTGCCGTACTAAAGTCATAAATGTGTAGCTTTGTAGGGTTGTAATGCGTCACGCCTCCAGCACGCCCCCCGATCTCAGGCGCATTACAAAGTGCCGGAGGCGCTCTGTAATGCACCTAATATTGGAGTGCGCCTGGTTAAAAATCTAGCGAACATACATACATGTCGTCCTAGATGTCTATTGTAGGAAAATCCCTTTAATCATGAAAAGACAACAGTTACATGTCTTTTACATTTCAGTGGCTACATGGAATCATTCATGATGCATAACCTATGTCAGGAGTTTCAGTGTCTTGTTATACTGTGTTTCGCTATGGACTGAACTCCTTGCAGTTGGTCCTGCTTGCCTCACTCATGACATCACAGGCCACATAGCTCTGATGGTCTAGGTCACATGTGTCAAACACAAGGCCGCGGTGTGTTATCCGGCCCGGCACATTTTTCCGTTCAGCCGCCGCAGCGCTTACTGAGAGCCGCGAAAAGTACGCCGCAGCACTTACTGAGAGCCGCGAAAAGTACGCCGCAGCGCTTACTGAGAGCCGCGAAATGTCCGCCGCAGCGCTTACCGGTGAGACCGCAAGCTGACCCGCCGCAGCGCTTATTAGTAAGCGCGCGGCTGCCATTTCGCGGCTTTTCACTGAGTAATCCTGACTCAGTGGGAGCCGCAAAATGACTTCTGCAGCGCTGACTATGCTGCTGCTATAGCTCCTCCTACTTTGCGTGGTGCCGTCTTCTGCGGAGCAAGACGGCGCGCACGGTACCTCATGGTGTACCCTCCCGTCACCGCATCGTCTCCTTCCCATCTCTGTGGCCGGGACCTGAGTCTCGGACGCCGGACCCGAACAATAGAGGCAATCAGGCCAGGTCAGAAGTCAGTCCCCCTGCTCTCAGTACTGTTTCCCTCACACTACCTGCCGACTGCTAAGCAGTGGGCAGGCCCTGACCCCACAGTCTTTGAAAAATGTTCATTTTTTTTTTTTTTTTTTTTTTATGATTGTTTTTAATTGTACAGGTGTTTAGTGGCCACTGTGCCATTAGTTGTGGTCAGCACTGCTGACTTATCATTAACTGGGCTTTTATTAACCACTTCACGACCTTGGATGTATGCATATGTCCAGGTCGTTTGGGGGTTAACGTACCTGGATGTATGCATATGTCCAGGTGGTTTGGGGGTTAATGCACCTGGACGTATGCATATGTCCAGGTCGTTTGGGGGTTAACGTACCTGGATGTATGCATATGTCCAGTGATTTGGGGGTTAATGCACCTGGATGTATGCATATGTCCAGGTCGTTTGGGGGTTAACGTACCTGGATGTATGCATATGTCCAGGTGGTTTGGGGGTTAATGCACCTGGATGTATGCATATGTCCAGGTGGTTTGGGGGTTAATGCACCTGGAGTATGATATGTCCAGGTGGTTGGGGGTTAACGTACCTGGACGTATGCATATGTCCAGGTGTTTGGTTAATGCCGATGTATGCTTTGTCCAGTGGTTTGGGGTTGTTAACGTCCTGATGGCTTATGTCCAGGTGGTTGGGGGTTAACTACCTGATGATGAATGTCAGGGGTTTGGGGGTTAACGACCGGGAGTATGCATATCTGGTGAGTGCGAACTGTAAGCAGAGTTGTGCGATCGCTGCGGAGTCAGCACTGACATCCCGTAGCATCGGCCCCGCCGAGATCGCCAGGGGGGGCGGGGAAATAACCCCCAATTATAGCGACCTCTAAATTGCGATAATTAAGCAAGACACAGGAGGCGCGATCTCCTCCTGTGTCTCTGTCCGTGCTAGCAGCCGCACGATCATACACAATCATGCAGCTGCTGTGTGCTGACATACAGCACGGAAGGTAGAGAATGCCTTCCGGATTGTCTGTGACGTCACCATGAGTGGCAGTTACAATAGAGACCAATACACTGCAGAAAGCTGTGTATAGATTTCTATTTTAAAAATGATTTTACCATCGAAAAAAAAAGGTGAAAAAGTAAAAAAAAAAAAAAAAGGTGAACACAGTACAACACAAACACAAAAAATAAAATAAAAACACTTACACCGCCCTTTCTCCTTTACAAACTCCAATCGCCCCAATTAAGATAAAAAATAAAGTACCCATATTTGGTATTGCCGCGTGCGTAACGCCCTGCCCAATAGTCATGTTAATTAACCCACACGGTGAACGCCATAAAAAAACCTCTGCTTTCCTGGTTGCCCTCAAAGGACTAATTATAACTGTAATACTGTATAAACGTGACTACTTCTTAATAGGTTGTTTAACTGTTAAAGGGGTGTTATCATTTCATTAAATGGTCTTCAGAATAAGGGGACAGTGAAAACAAGCAACTTTGCAATTGGATGTCATTAGCAAAGCTGCCTTGTTCTCACAGTGTCCCTTATCCCTTTTGTTTTTATTTACACTGATATCCAGTGCAGGTCTAATCCCTCCAGATCCCTCCTCCTTGCAATTCACTAGCTGAGAGCTCATTTACATTCTGTACAGCCCCCAGGTCGATTCACGGAGCTGTGTCTCTGACTCAGAGTTAGGGGCCGTAGCATTTTCATTTTATACAGGCAGAAGAAACAGAATTACACTGAAGGGCTTACACAATCAGGAAATAGCACAATTGTATCGATCCCTGCCTGACTCAGAGTTAGGGGCCGTAGCATTTTCTGTCTCCACACCCAGCAGAAACAGACTGCAGCAGATTCTAAAATAAGAAAACATAACAGTTTTGTCCCTGTGCCTAACTCTCCTGCATACACGCAGATCTGTGCAGTTCTTAGAAAGCTATAATACATCTCCAGCTGTGAGAGATCAGTGCTGAGTCTAGATTGAATGCAGCCTGTGGTATGTATACAGCTCTTATAAAATAAGACTAATAAGGAGAGACACAGTGATATGTGAACTCAGAGAGGGGGGGGGGGAAGTCTCAGGCCAGCAGTGAAGAGGGGATGATGTCATCCAGCTGGGAGGGGAAGAAACGCCCCTGCATTCACAGAGCTGAGAAGCTAAGAGCAGTGTGAATCAGCCGAACTAAGGAAGCGATACATCCCCTTTAAGAAGACATGTCATTTATACAGTTTTAAAATTATGTCGGCCCTTTAAGGTCCACCATGAGGCTGATGTGGCCCCCGGTGAAAACGAGTTTGACACCCCTGGTCTAGGTTGTCTTATGAGTGGTAGCCACACAGTTATTGTCAGAACAAAGAAATAGTTTTTTAGGTTACAGCTATCACTTCTTATTCAATGTGGAGCACTGTAATGGCAGGATACAGTGAAAATAATACATTCCAGTCCATTTAATAAGTACAGTAGATCATTTAGACAGCAATGAAAGCAAGAAAAAATTATCAAATCCCCCAAAATGTGTATACATTTCAATCCTTCACCGATTCCCATTTGTATGAAAATGATTGTGTTCTCCATGGCCGTTATTTTCCATCATTAGTAGTCAGGTCAGTCAGCATCATCTTCTACATTGTTTCAGTGTCACCTTCATAATGACAAGGCAAATTAGGTTTACCTGACATTGAACCTCCCATTAGCCACTGTACATGTCCTCGATGTGTCACAATTACAGGAAGGCTCTGTTGTGTTATTATACAATGTATGTGCAGAAATGCATTAGGCTCTGTCTACACTGCACAGAAAAACGTCCGTTTTTTTAGCGTTTTTCGCTTTCTAAAAACGCTGGAAAAACGACTGTAATCATCTCCCATAGACTCTAATGTAAAACCCTCCTGCTGTCTCCACCGAACTTCTTTTTTCTGCTCGTTTTTTTTTAATGGTCGTATTTTGCAACATGTTCTAAAAAACGCCAGAGCCGGGCAGAAAATTTACTACAGGAGTCTATGTAAAGCGCCGGACGTCTTTTGGCGCGTTTTTTGGCGCGTTTTCGCCGCGATTTTTCTATGAAAACCCTCCCAGAGACCCAAGTCCCAACTATAGTGGGTGTAACAAAGGTTATATCTTATCAAATCTGCATACAAGTGTCTGATGTGTCCTTTTTGTACCTTTTGTAATAAAATGATCATGCTTTGGTCGCTAACGATTTTTGTGCAATTCATATTTTTTTCGCTAAAAATACGTTTTTTACAGATTTTGGCATCACAATCCATTTTTTTTTACAGATTTTGGTGCTGAGATCCTTTTCTAAACATATTTTGGCGCTAATAAAGTTATCTTGCTACTGATGCTGAAAATACGTTTTTTACGGATTTTGGCGCCAGAATCCATTTTTTTACGTTTTTTGGCACTAAAATAATTTTTTTTACAGATTTTGGCGCTAATAACGTTATCTCGCCTCTGACGCCAAAAATACGTTTTTTTACGGATTTTGGCGCAAAAATACGTTTTTTTACGTTTTTTGACACTAAAATAATTTTTTTTACAGATTTTGGCGCTAATAACGTTATCTCGCCTCTGACGCCAAAAATACGTTTTTTTTACGGATTTTGGCGCAAGAATCCGTTTTTTTACGTTTTTTGGCACTAAAATAATTTTTTTTTACAGATTTTGGCACTAATAACGTTATCTCGCCTCTGACGCCAAAAATACGTTTTTTTACGGATTTTGGCGCAAAAATCAGTTTTTTTACGTTTTTTGACACTAAAATAATTTTTTTACAGATTTTGGCGCTAATAACGTTATCTCGCTTCTGACGCCAAAAATACGTTTTTTTACGGATTTTGGCGCAAGAATCCGTTTTTTTACGTTTTTTGGCACTAAAATAATTTTTTTTACAGATTTTGGCGCTAATAACGTTATCTCGCCTCTGACGCCAAAAATAAGTTTTTTTACGGATTTTGGCGCAAGAATCCATTTTTTTACGTTTTTGGGCAATAAAATAATTATTTTTTACAGATTTTGGCGCTAATAACGTTATCTCGCCTCTGACGCCAAAAATACACTTTTTTACGGATTTTGGCGCAAAAATCCGTTTTTTTACGTTTTTTGACACTAAAATAATTTTTTTTAAGATTTTGGCGCTAATAACGTGATCTCTCTTCTGACGGCAAAAAATATATTTTTTTACGGATTTTGGCGAAAAAATCCGTTTTTTTACGTTTTTGGTCACTAAAATAATTTTTTAAAACTGATTTTGGCGCTAATAAACGTTATCTCGCTTCTGACGCCAAAAATATGTTTCTTACGGATTTCGGTGCCAGAATCCGTTTTTTGACGGATTTGGGGGCTTGGTTCAATATCTTTAAAAATTTTGGCGCTAATAAACTGATCACGCTTCTGACACTAAAAATATTTTTTTTAACGGAATTTGGCGCAATAATGCGTTTTTTGGGAATTTGGCGCTAAAATCCTTTTCTTTACAGATTTTGACGCTAATACAGTTATCTTGCTGTATGCAAAGATAATGTGGGTTTTTGTGGATTTTGGTGCAAGAATCTGGTGCAAAATTTAATAAAGAAGTAGCACGCAGCAGCACACAAAGGACAATGTGCTCACAATGGCTACAGTGATCTAAAGGAAGTGACTACTTAACATGTTTTTTCAGCTGCTTTTGACAGGCAGTGGACAGAAAACTCAGTTTCATGAACGTTTTTAGTAATTCGTTTTCAGGTCGTTTTTTGTCCACTGCAGTGTAGACATAGCCTTACAACAAAATAGGGAAGCCTTGTAGTCCATAGTATATATGGAAATATAATGCAGTTCAATAATTTTATAGATCTCCTTGTAAGTGTGGTCCAACTCCGTAAGATGGAGCTATCAATTTAAAGGACTTAGTCTTTGAAGTATGTGAAGTAATGTTTGTGCTTGAACAAACACTATAAATGTCAGTTATATCTCAGGACTCTGCATTAGATTTTATTAGAAGTCAAGAGGTGCACGGGGACATGACTTTCTCTTGGTCTCTTTGATCCTCCTCATGTGCTCTCTGTAATTTCTTAGCTTTGAGCTTCCATTTGTGGAAGCAGTAAGTCAGTAGAGATGTCACCACCAGGGTAAGGATAATTGTCATCAGTACCATCAGTACAAGGGTGGAGGACAAAGCTTCATCCAAAAGCTCTAGCTCCATATCCTCTGTCATGTTCCGTTTCGACAAGACCTCTAAGTCATCTTCAAAGGGCAGAGGAGAAGGTGGGTCAGTTATGGGCCTCATTGGAACAAATGTGTTTGATGAAAACTTAGAGTTCAAAGTTAAATTATAAATCCACTGTTGTTAAATGTAGTCTTGCGTTCATGCAGTCCATATCCAATGATCATGTGTTTTTAGTATACTCCAATATTTCTATTGCAATATACAAGCGCAATGCTATGACCCAACACTATCACAGCTGCTTGGTGTCCATTAGAATCACTTCTGACCTTCTTTCATATTTATAGATGATATGTGATCAGCAGAGAGAAGACTCAATTTATATTTCATGTCTGAGCGTGTCACAAAGACTTCATTATAGACAGTGTTTAATATGATGGCTCTGTCAGTAAGAGAAGAATTCTTGAAGGTGACATTTCCGTCTTCTCAGGCACGGTATGTGAAGAGTTGCTGTTTTCCTTCATGAAGATACATCTGTGCAGAGACGTGCAAGTATTTGTAAGGTATTCTCCATTGTATTTCTTAATTAGACCTGAAGAAGAAGAAAATGATAATGTTAATGTGGTCCAGCAATTCATGGTAAGCTACTGTATACTGATTTAGGACAGTGCAGACAGATAACAAAGTTTTCAACCCATGTTGGTTGAATAAGACATTAGGGAAGATTAAAGGGGTGTTCCAGGACTGATCAATGCTCGTCGTCCATCAGAGTATGATTACAAATAGGAGAGAAGACTCATACTTACCTCCCGGATGCTCCCGTTCACTCCTGACTGCCCATGCGTTCATCCAGGAAGTAAGGGGTGAACGTTCATCATTCACGTGACAGCTCCAGCCAATCACAGGCCACAATATCACCTGCATGTGACCTCATGGGCCTGTAATTGGCTGGAGCTGTTACATGAACGCTGAAGGGTCACTGCTACAGCCAGGATGAACGAACCAGCAGCCGGGAGTGAACGGGAGCATCCGGGAGGTAAGTATGAGTCTTCTCTTCTATTTTTACTTGTGCCCCGATGGATAAACAAGCATTGGTCAGTCCTGGAACATCCCTTTAACTGTGGCAGATGCACCAGAAATTTGTGCCATACAGCTGACATACATACCTTGCTACACATTTATTGTTAAAACACTTTTGCACTTCACTTGGCAAGGGTCATGGATTAATGTCTACCAAACTTTTGGTGCAATTATTGCAGTAAACTAAGCAAACTAATAGATTTCTGTTCTAGTGTTATTATTCTCCAATGCTAAAATGGCGGGAGGAGTTGCCTACTAAAGGAATGGATAATATCATTGAGAAAGAATATAGTTTATAAATAGACATTACTGCAATATATTTAACATAAAGACAGCTGCCTATTATAACCAACAGCAAATTAAGGCTTTCTATATGTGTGTCAAATTGTGTATGCTCAGAAACAGCGCTTAAATTTTCAATACCTCTTTGATAGAGAGGTCCCACAAAACTAGGCAATCTTCAAGGTCATGAAGTACTTATGGGGGTTGTCTCACCATGCTGATTTAAAGAGCCACAGCCAGCTTCAGACTCAACACAGCAAGGAGTAACTGCTGTAGCCTGTAAGAACAGAGATATGTTCTTGATTTTTCATTTGCAGTTTGTAATTTATTTTTAATTTATGTGTTAACTTTGTTGTTAGTTTCACTTCTTAATGCTTTGATGATTGGACTATACTCCGGTGACGTCATGTATTGATCACGTGTTTAATGGTGTATGTATATAAATGTTTTCAATCCCGGAGTATATTCATGCCATGAATAAGGAGCTTTTTGCTCCGAAACGCGTCGACCGTGTCACATACTGCTATGCCATGATTTTTTAAACATTTTTCTAATAAAATTCTGAGATGTTTTAACATGCATGGAGAGTAACGCTGGAAATCGTTGTTGCTATATCAAGTTCTACGAGGTTGCTTCCCCTCCATTCCGGGCGTGAATCCGTGTTAATCTATGCCAGGTGAGCTGACTACGTTTTCCATTTCTAACAGAGAGATGTGGTGGTAACTAGGGAAGCTTGAGTGCAAAACCAGGAGATAAAATCTTCTCCTAATTCTGAAGAAAAGCAAAATCAAAACAGCAATGTATTTGGTAATAGTCTTTTCATTTTACTTTTGCCTACATTTTTAAAGTTAATAAATAAAAAGGGAATACCCCTTCAATTCACCATTAGTTTACGAAAAAGGAAAAAATGCAATACCTGGTGCCCATAACAAACATGTGCATGTACTGCTTGAACAGAAAAAGAGTGTTGTTAGTAGCCTCTCGCAGCACTATCTAACTGATGGAGATTTAGGATGAGGAACTCCCCCTTTATTAACTCTGAATTCCCTAAAAATGTTTTTGCAAATGATCTTTTTTAACCAAAACTAGACACAAATTTACCAATGCAATTGTAGACCAGTAACATGGAATATTGTTCTTAGTGACAGACTTTCTCTCCTTGTTAACATTTTAATGAGAGACACATTCAGGATACTGAAAATAGAACAGCTTCTAAATTCAGCACATTAAACTTTGATTATACACATACTAAAATGTGAAAGTCTGTTTTAAAGCTATTTTACTAATACATTATAATGTGTTGTCATTTTGACATATCCAATATTAGAGTTTACTAATTACAATGATCTGATATATATTCATGCTCTCTAATGAATGCGTTTCTCATGCATTATGATATTGTGATCTGCAGTTTCCATAGCTCCATAAAAAGATTTTTTTTTTTTTTTGCATCTTGGCAATCGTTGCCTAATAAACATGTAAACTCTTATGTGCAAACATCATGTTAAAGGGAATATGTCATCAAAAATTACCCATTTTTTTGTTAAGAATTTTTTTTAAGAATTTATGTTTCCTTTTTTAACTTTTCACATCACTATCAAAATTTGTTACAATTCTGAAATCCTGCAGTTTTCACTTTGACCACTAGGCCTAATAATAGTCTGACACTTCCTTTTCTGTAGATAAAACTTTTCACCAGTCTCCTCATTATCAGCACAGACGAGATTACACTGAAAGGTTACATCAATGTATATAGATAACACAGAATCCAACAGTCACAATAGGAGATACTCACAGTCCACCCTCTCCCACTCCCTGCTCAATTATGTCTTTCCAGGTCACAGATCATGCCTAGAAAACTCTCCTATAGAAGTCAATGAGTCTCTCAACCTATTAAGCTGCTGTAAAGCATCTGTCATAATTCTGTTAAAAGCAGCTTAGGCAAGAAGGCTGCCCCTATAATTATAAACAAAAAAAATTAAAATTAGAAAACTGAAACAGCTAAGAAGAAAAGAATATCTATCAGAATCTAATTTTAACTAGTAAAAAATATATTGGTAATAGATTCCTTCTAATGACACAAGGCCTACTTTATGTTGTTATAACTTCACTGGATTCTATTCAATTTAGAGTATAATTTTGATCCTAAGGGTATGTTCACACGGCCGCAATACGTCATGTGTTTTGGAACCATGTGCTAATCAGCGTATAATTCCGAAGCATGGGAGGGCGGCGCCCGGCCAGCCCAATAGACACGCATTATCAGCGGCGCGAACAATTGGCATGTCAATTCTCCCCCCGCGCGTACAATACCATCGTATTGTACATGCGGGGAGACCATACATAATCCATGGCTCTCTATGACAGGTATGAATTACCGTAATTGCGACGTACATTTCACCACGTATAAAGCACAAAACGCGGCAAAAATGCGCACTGAAATACACGGCTAAATAAGTCGTGTGAACATACCCTAACAGTGATCATATAGATTAATAGGGAAGGAAAGGTGTTTGAGGTGATCTTTGACCAAATCAAGCTGATGTTTCTATTTTGAAGCACCAAAGTTACATTGACCCTAAGTGGTAAAAACAATGATAAATTAAGAAGTTGAAGGGGAAAAGGGAAAAAGACCTAGGGCCACATGTATGAAAACTGTCTTGGTCTAAGACTTTCTTTGTTGCCCATAGCAACCAATCAGAGCGCCCCTCTCATTTCATATACTGCTCTAAAAAAATTAAAGGGGGGGCTCTGATTGTTTGCTATGGGTAACAAAGAAAGTCTTAGAACAAGACAGTTTTCATACATGTGGCCCCTAAATTGTAACTACAGAAGTAGCAGTCACACCTGGTCCATGGTAGTAGAGGGGCCCTTTCTCCCTGCCACATAAAGCACTAAATTTGTAAGTGGCACATAGGAGATGGTGGGCCCTGTTGCAGATTATACATTGGATGATGGATTTTGTTTATGTAATGACCGAGGATTTTTCAGAGAATCAACCCACCAGAGTTGATTCTGGGGATCCACCATCGGAGGTGTTACTGGTGCATATCAGCCAAGTTGGTCCTGAGGACATACCCTCTATCTACTGTGCATGCCTCTTATACACTGCCTCCTGCTTTTTGCCTCTTTCTCTCTGCCTTTCTGCATCTCTCAAGGAAGTATATGCAGTTTAAAAGAAACTTCAGGTCTGCCATACTTAGGCACCCTGCAGGGGATTCCCATGTCCCCATGTGGGCCAGTTCGAACTTGTTGTTGACTAATATATCCCACTCCTTGATGGGTCCCATTACAATGAGATAACCTTTGGTGATTTTAATATTGAGAAAAACCACAAAGTCTCTTATGATGATGCTAGGTGAAGAGTACACCGATGATATTTGCGCCCGGCGAGATATATAATTAAACTGAAAACTACATGTACAAAACTCAGCGCCTTGAGGCTAAAATATAACTTTTAATGTAATTTGCTGATAAAAAGGACCTAAACTAGTCCCTACAAAAATCCCTAGGAATAGAAAGCTAAGGAAAAAGTGGGGGTACCGCCCTGAAGAAGGGCGACCCCACTCAGGAACCTACCGCTAGACAACCCTAAACAACCCCTAATCTACACAATACAAAAGGGAAAACCATAAAAATTGTGACCCACTAGTGAAAGCTAAACAAAAACACCACACTAGACAAAAGAGAAAAATATATACATAGAATGGGGATGCTATAATAGATACGCATAGTAATATATGCTAGAAATCATATTCCAATGTATTCCATATGAATTTTACTTTTGCGTTCCGACGCGTTTCCCCCGAATAAGATAATGAAACGGGTTCATCAGGGAACATACAGCAAGATATAACCAAGAAGTTGCATACAGGTAACAATTTACGTCCCTTTAAAGAAAGTCACCAGTAGACAATGAATGGTAGCGTTGCCTGATAGCAGATACTGCGGTCCGTAATATGGGATACAAAGCAAGGTAGCGGGTAGGCAAGGAGTGAAATGGCAACAAGCGTAGTACAAATAACAGAAGGGTAATTACTCACCAGCTGCAGAACACATGGACCAACGTAGCGTCTGCAAAAAAGCAGTGCGTATGCGCCAGGAGCTATCTGCGCGTGCGCAGATGGTGCGATGCCCCGAGGAACTACAAAGATGGCGTTCTAATGTAAAGAGGTGGTAAGCGCAGGCGCAGGATAGACGCGCATGCGCAGAACGAAAAACGGCACCTCACTGCAAAAATAAGCAGCGATTAGTGAATATGCTATATATAGCAATACACAGTGTGTCCAGACGTGGCACAATGCCAAAGGAGTTGCTCTGCGGAGAGGAGGTATATCTAATGATGCTAATGGAGAAAAACTGCAAGATATATATGCCGATAGAGTTAGAAAAGTTACCATATATAGACACATAGAATAATATAAATAAATACATGAGATGAAATAATAAATTATTATGATTAAGTAAATGTAAATAAAGATGAAAGATATGGTACAGGCTAACACTTTCCTCTAAATAAATGATGCAAAGCTTATAGAGTCATTGATGCCAAACGGATGTACATTTTTGAGGCGAAAAATCCAGTTAGCCTCGCGTTGCAAGATTTTTCTATCAAAGTCCCCTTTACGCACTGGTGGGGTAACAACTTCATAAGAGCATCATCATAAGAGACTTTGTGTTTTTTCTTCTTATATGCTTTGTTTTGTTTTGATTATCACAGTTTATTTAAAATTTCTGGTACAGTCTATTTCCTTGGTCGGTGATGGCCACTTTTCTATCTAATTCAGCTGATTGCGAGAGATGGTTGTCAGATGCCGAGGGGGTTTTTTCAGATCGTGAATTTTGCCTACTGAATCAGGGGTCTGGTCCTCTACAATCATTATTTAAAGAACTTGAGGTGAAATATAAAGCATATATTAAATCCTGGTGGGAGTTAAAATCTCTTGAAAATTATTCTAAGCACAGCATAGTACCTAAGGGGCTATGAATTTTCATCACTCCAGCGGCACGATCACGTAACCCCGAGTTGATGAAAAGGTGGGAAACAGAGGCAACACAATCATCACTCAGAATCATCAATATTCTAATTGACGAAGAAAAAAACATCTTAAAAAGATCCCTAAAAAGCCTCAAAGAGGTCACGGAACTCGCCCTTACACGGAGGGGGGAACCTGACTTCCAAAAACGAGAAGGAGAGTTACATATTAATATCGATAGATTTACCACCCTTCTAAAAGAAAGGAAACACAATCAATTCGTGAGAGACCTCACAGAGTTCAGGGAGAATAGAGCCTACATCAACAAAAAAAAAACTCCCAAAATGTAGACACAAAAGCCTTTCCTCCTCAAAAACCCAAGAGTGTCCGACGGGGACCCTAGACCCCCTGATTTAAAACCCTTTTTTCCCAAAGGGGGAAAATCCCCCCTACCACACCCCCCCAAAAAAACCCCAAACCAAATTCAAACAGTTGGGTTCCCCCCCAAAAAAAACGGGTAAAACAAAAATTAGTTTCCCAAATTCTTTCTGGTCCCCCCTTCTTTGGATATTTTAAATCAGTGCCCTCTAAATTCGGAAGGAGCCCCAGGATTTTTCCCAAACATTCCTTTTTTACTCCTTCTCAACCTTTTTCTTTTTTAGAAGATTTCCCCCAAGCTCAAAAAGGGGAGTCTGGATTTAAAGGCTTCCCTACAGGGGGAAATCTAACCAGTTTATTAATCAAATAAAACCGGGCTCTCTTTTACAAAGAAACACAAAATTCTTAACCGGGGGTTTAATCTTTTGTCCCCCAATTACACCCTTCTCAGTTTTTAGCTGGATTAAAGATTACATCTTTTTGCGCAAACCCTGAAGTGGAAGAAAATTCTTTAAACCCCAGAGCGGAGACATTTCCCTTGAATTAGGATTGATCGGCAGATTTCCAGGATCTGAGATTATTATCAGAATCAAAAGAAGGAAAAAAAAGATCGTTTATGGGCCCCCTTTTCACTTACGTCCCAAAAGTCAAAAAATTTGCCCCCCTTAAATTGATAACAATATTGACACATTTGTAAAGTGTCTGTGACTCCATTGAAAAACCCCGACTGAAGGCAATATGGGCCCGGGGGTTATAATCTATCGAAAGAGGAATACTCTCCCCTTAAAAATTTAGAAAGGAAAGTAAGAATTAAAAAGAAAGGGGGGAAATAGAATTTAAAAAAAAGAATGAAAGGGTTAGGTGGGAAAGACCCAATGGATATACTGTGTACCATCAGTTCCCCACCAAATATAATAAAAAAGAACTAGACCTTTCCTAGTGTGCTCTGCTTCCCTGCACTTATTGAACTAATGAATTTTTTTTTTGACATCCACATCTCCCCGACGCTACATTCTAAGCCTCCTTAAAATCCACAAAGGACTGGGGCCCCTAATGTAGCCAATTGTCTCGGGGTTTTAAACAATTACCAGATGTGTCTTATATTGGTCAATCTTGTCCCCCCTTTTTCACGGCTACCATCTTACATTAGAGTATTTCCCATCTACTTTTAAAAAATTTGTGGGTTTTTTAGAATTGGAAGCTCAATGTAGGGCCCTTTATGTTCTATTCCACATAATTTGGGTTACGGTGTTCAGTTCTTTTAAATACCAGGAGTAGTTTCCCCCATGTCAGGGAAAATTTGTTTTTAAATTCTCCGTTTTGTCTTACTATAATTTTTTTTCTTTCAATGGTCGTATTCCCACCAGTAGGGGGACGGGGTATGGGGAGCCCCTTTTGGTCCTCTATGCAAACCTTTCCTGGGTGGTGGGAAACCCCCAACCATTTTTTTTTTTTAAACCCAGTTGGGAAACATCTTTGGGAAATTTTGTTTTGGGGCCTTAATCGCGATATTGTAAATCTTATGGTCAGGCAAGGGCCAAACCTCATTCAAACGAATTTTTCATGAGGGAACTTAAATTACCAAAAAAAAAAAAAATTAAAGGTCAAAGATTCCCCTTTAAACCCTATACAAGCTTTGGGAATTGGTTTTTCGGGGAATATCCATCTAAAGGGGTTAAAAATGGTATATTGGAAACTGTTTATACAAAAAAAACCCAAAGGGGGGTATTAGCCTTTTTCCGGGGTTGCCACTTTCCTTTCCCTCTTCTGGGGTATTCCAAAAAGGGCAGTTTATCAACCCCAGGTAAATTTTTTATCCCGTCATCCTTTAAAAAAAGGGGATATAGACTCGAGGTGGGTTTTTCCCCTGAAGGGGGCCTTCCTCAGAAAAATTTTGAAAAAAACCCTTATGTTTGGGGCTGGGAAGTGCAGCCCGTTTTTTTCTTTATTAAAACCCCCAAAAAAATTTTCCCATAAAGAAAATTTAATAAATTATAATTTTGGGCACGTTTGATTTAAATGCCTAAATCCCCAAAAAAACAAAGGATCTTTTAAAAAATTTTCCGGGGCCCTTTTTTGGAACCCGGATCCGGGATCTATCTGATTTAAAATTAAATTTAATATCCTAAAAATTATCTTTCCGACGGGGGAAAGACAATTTGGATTTTTTTGGTACTTTACCCATTGGTCCCCCTAAAACCGGGAGAGATCTTTGGCCCCTGGGGCAGGGGGACATTTTGGGGATTTTAAAATGTGGGGGTTTTCCGGGCCTTTTAAAATTTTTTTTTTTGTTTCCAAAGGGGGTGTTAAGAATTTTTCCTTATGGGAGGAGATTTTCCCAATTTTTATAGTTATGCAAATTAAAAAAAACCCAAAAGGGGTTTGTATATCGGGCTTCTGGGGGACTTTTCCCCTTATGTTGTGGGGAAAACGATAGGGGGATTTTCAGACCGTATATTGGAACACTGGGAGACATTAAAAAAAAAAGTGACCCCCCCATTCAAAAAACAAATAAAACCTGACACATTTTAAGAACCCTCTTTTTTAAAAAAATTCTCTTTTAAAATCAAAAGGTTTTTTTACCCCCCAGTGCAAAAAGGGGGAAATTTTGATAAAAAAAATCTTGCAAGCGAGGAAAAACGGGAAAATTTTTCCCCTTTAAAAAAATTTACACCCTTTTTGGGAAATCAATGACTCTAAAAGTTTTTAAAATCATTTATTTAGGGGAAAAGGTTAGCCTGAAACCATATTTTTTCATCTTTTTTTTACTTTTAAAATTAAATTTCATTTTTAATTTATTATTTCTTTCTCATTTTTATTTATTTATTTTAAATTTAGGAGTTTTATTTTTGGAAATTTTTCTAATCTATCGGCATTTATATCTTGCAGTTTTTTCAAATTTGTTTTTGATATACCTCCCTCCGCAGAGCAATTCCCCTTTGGCATTGTCCCAAAGTCTGGCCCTCACTGTGTATTGCTAAATTTTTTTTAAAAAAGGTTTTTTTTTAAATTTGGGGGGTTTTTTTTTTTGGGGGGCCCCTTCCCCCTTTTCCCCCTTTTTTAAAAAAACCCTTTTTTTTTTTTAAAACCCCCCCAAAAAAAACCCCCCCCCGGGGCCCCCTTTTTTTTTTCCTTTTTTTGGGCCCCTTTTTTTTTGGGGGGGGAGTATTTCCCTTTTTTTTTTCCCTTTTTAATTTTTTTCCCCCCCCCCCTTTTTTTTTTTTCCCCCCCCCGGAACCCCTTTTTTTATTGGGGCTTTTTTTTAAAAAAATTTTTTTTTTTAAAAAAATTGGTTTTTTTTAAAAACCCCCTTTTTTTTTTTTTTAAAAAGGGGGCCCGGGGGGAAAAAAAAAAAATTTTTTAATTTTTTTGGGTTTTAAAAAATTTTTTTTTTCCCCAAAATTTTTATTTTTTTCTTTTTTAAAAGGGGGGTTTTTTTTTTAATTTTTAATTTTTTTTTTTTTTTTTAAAATTTTTTTTTTAAAAAGGGGGGGGGGCCCCCCTTTTTTGGGGGAAAAATTTTTTCTTTCCCTTTTTTAATTTTTTAAAAAAATTTTTTTTTTTTTAAAAAAAGGGTTTTTTTTTAAAGGGGGAAAATTTTTAAATTTTTTTCTTTTTAAAAAAACCCCCAAAAAAAAAAATTTAAAATTTAAAAAAAAAATTTTTTGGGGAAAAAAATTTTTCCTTTTTTTTAAAAATTTTCCCCCCAAAAAAAAAAAAATTTTTTAAAAAAAGGTTTTTTTTAGGGGAAAAAAATTTTTTAAAAAAAAAAAATTTTTTAGGAAAAAAAATTTTTTTAAAAAAAAAGGGGGTTTTTTTTGGAAAAAAAAAGGGGGAAAAAAAAATAAAAGGGGGGGGAAAAAAGGGGGAAAATAAAAGGAATTTAAAACACCCCAAAAAATTTTTTTAAAAAGGGGTTTTTTTTTTTTTTTCCTTTTTTTTGGGGGGGCCCAAAAATTTTTTTGGGGGGGTTTTAAAACCCCCAAAAAGGGTGGGGGGGAAAAAAGGAAAAAAATTTTTTTTTTTCCCCCCCCAAAAATAAAAAATTAATTTTTTTGAAAAAAGGGGGGGGTTTTTTAAAAAACCCCTTTTAAAAGGGCCCTTTTTTGGGGGGTTTTGGGGGGCCCGGGTTTTTTTTTTTGGGGGGGAAAAAACCCCGGGGGTTTTTTAAAAAGTTAAAAAAAATTTTTTTCCCCCTTTTTTTTAAAAATTAAAATTTTGGGGGGGAAAAAAAAAAAAACAGGGGCCCCCAAAAAAAAAAAACCCGGAAAACCCTAAAACCCCCCCCAAACCCAAAAAAACCCCGGGGGTTTTTTTTCCCCGGGGGGGGGGGGTTTAAATTTTAAAATTTTTTTAAAAGGGGGTTTTTTTTTTTCCCGGAAAAAGGGAATTTAAAATTTTTTAAGGAAAAAAACCGGGTTTTTTTTCCCAAAAAAACCCCCCTTTTGAAAAAAAAAATTTTCCCCCCCTTTTTTTTGGGGGGGGGTTTTTTTTTAATTTTCCCCTTTTTTTTTAATTTTTAAAAAAAAGGGGGGGGCCCAAAAATTTTTTTTATTTTTTTTTTTAAAAGGTTTTAAAAAAAATTTTTTTTAAAAAAAAAAAAAAAAACCGGCCCCCAACTTTTTTTTTTAAAAAAAATTTTTTTTTTTTTTTTGGGTTTTTTTTTTTTTTAACCCCTTTTCCCCTTTTTTTTTTTTTTAAAATTTTTTAAAAAATTGGTTTTGGGGAAAAAAAAATTTTTTAATTTCCCCCCGGGGGGGCCCCTTTTTTTGGTTTTAATTTTTTTTTTTTTTTGGGGTTTTTTGGGGGAAAAAAAATTTTTTTCCCCCCGGCCGGGTTTTTTAAAAAAGGGTTTTTTTTTTTAAGGTTTTTTTTGGGAAATTTTTTTTCCCCCCCCCCAAAAAATTTTTTAAAAATTTTTTAATTTGGTTAAAAAAAAAATTTTTTCCCCCTTTTTTTAAAAAGGGGGGGGGGGTTTAAACCTGAAAGTCAAGCAAAGGCAAACATGGCCCAAGGTGACCACTGTAAAATCTGTGTCATTCCCTTTAGGAGGGAGGGGGTGGGGTTCCATCTTAAATACTTCTGGGATCCCACAGAATGAGAATGGTCCATTTTTCTCTCTCCATTCACAGAATACAGGTAATTCTAAAAATACTTTCTCAACAGAACCAAAAATATCTAGAAAATAAAGAGTGCACGCCCCCAGAACAGGATCAAGGTCAATGACCCATATAAAAAAAAGAGACCGAATCGTTGCTGTTACTTTGGGAGGACTAAACCATCATTTTTTAAGTGCTGCCTCGGTCTCTACTTTTTGATTTTTAGAATACAGGTAATGACAATCACCAAAATAGAATATGGTTTCTAAATTGTTCTTGGGTGTATATTATGAAATTGTAGGAATATGTAGTAGTCGAATACACAGGTGAAGATACAAATCAAAAGCAGAGCTGAACTTCAATGGCCTTTTACTAGAGTTATAGTTTAAAACTTATTTCTTAACTTTTGTCCTGTCTGCGTTATGCTTTAACATCTTCTATAGAAGGGCACAAGGTGCCATTGTGGATGGAAGGTATGTGTCTCTGAGGTGCCTGGTCTTGGTGAAGTAAAAAAACAAAAATGTATTCTGTATCATTAACACTAGGTTACTGACACCTGATGGTGGTATAGTGGCATTAGTACAGCTTATCCTGGCCATTTTTTTTACTGGAGTAGTCTAATAGCTGGGGTGGAACACTACTCTCATCGATCCAGGCATGGTCTTGCCTGGCCTATATAAGCCAGGAGGTTAAGGCCTCATTCACACGGCTTATTTTGCCACGGATTGGCGCCGTACTGCGCGCCGGATTTGCGCTGCAGTACGGCGCGAATCCGTCGGAGTCATTACGGTAATCCACTGCTCTCATAGAGAACAGTGGATTCCGTCGCTCCTACACCCCCCTCCCCCCGGCGAATCCGCCGGGCGGGGAGAAAGTGACATGCACATTATCCAGGCGCAATACGCGCCGTGGATAATGCAAGTCTATGGGGCCAGAGAGCGGCGCCCCCGCCGCGCTCCGGCCCCGCCCCCGTCCCGCCCCTTATTCACGGTGGATTTGTGAGCCGGATTGCGCTCACAAATCCGTCAGGAATAAGCCGTGTGAACACGGCCTAAGATGTGCTTGGGTGTGGCTCCCAATCCTGAAACTGGCATAAGATAGCCAGAAGCTACAAAGTTTGTGTTGTGCTGGATTTTATGTGAAAATAAAGCATAATTTTTGTTAATCTTACCACAAGTCTATTTGCTGGCGGTTATACAAAGACTATCATTTGACCTCATTGCCACGCTACCAATACTGCTGGCAACTTAAACATCTACAGGTCTGCTAGGAGCATCATTTAAATCAAGTATCTTTATTTGTTACCCATTCATCTCTCTTTCCCTCCCCTTGTGTTTCCCAGTTAGGAAGGGAAATATGGTACTGATACACAGTAAGGTACATGTACTGCTATACTGCAGGTATAGCATTATGGGACTTCAGTATCTGCCCTCTTGGATCACTCTGTGAATGAAATGCACCTTGATCCATTAAAGCATCAAGGTGGTATAGTCCCTCAAGTTACAATGGCCTCAGGTACAATATTTTCCCCATACAATGGTCTTTCCTGGGATATTCAAAATGCAATGTCACTACACTGTACATGTGATTGACTGCAAGATCCAACCAATTATGGACATTTTACTTGTAAAACATCTGTATTAGTGAGGTGCATGTAGTGATTGGTAGTCTAGCACTGCCTGTCTACAGTACGACATCATCTGAACTACTCTTTACATGTGCCAGGATGAGCAGCTACTTTGGGCACCAGGTGATGGCCCCATTTTCTTTTCTTCTGGTACATTGTATACAGAGCACATGTCCCAAAAAAGCTCCTGTCCTAAACATGTAAAGTGATTTTCAGCTTCCAACAGCTCTTTCTAATGTTATATGGAAGGACTTAGTTTATCTGTATTAGTTACCTGCTACACTTTCTTTAATCTTCATCTTGCATTATGTTGTCACATTTTGTGGCTTTGGAACCAATTAGCAGTTTTCTATAGAGTTATGGTTTCAACATGCAATTGTTATCCCAGAACCAATTAACATTAAATGTGAAGGGAACACTGTATGTTATTTGCCTACTGCTGCTGCTTATGCAGGTATATGCCTAATTAAAAATGTAAAATTGTACTTCACTGAACACCATTGTTTTCTCTGTGTGTATGCTTCATCACCTAAACAACATGTATATTGTGCATCTGCTTTGTGGAAAAGAAGAAAATCCTAGTAATAATTAAAAGTTGCCAAAAAAGAGCAAGTTCTACTACATAGCATTCCTCCTTCACAAGTACCCATTCATTCCAGAACTGCCGTAAAGCTTTGGGGCTTACTGAAAAACACTTTTGTGGAGTTGCACTTATACTTCAAGTTCTTGCATTCTCTGTTGTAGGGCCTTTTAGTTAAATTGAGACAGGCTTGGACTGGCCCACAGGGAATCAGAGGAAACCCCCAGTTGGCTCCTAAGAGAGATGTCCCTATGGGCATGGCAGGACTGGGATTGCTTTTCAGGGAGAAAGACAGAGAAAGAAGGTGTCACACATGCAGTACGTGCAGTTATGTACAGCAGCTGTAAGATAGGTCTTAAGAATTAACTCTACTGATGAACCCCCAAAATCAACTCCACTGGTGGGTCCCAATAATTATTACCATGAGTGGGCGCAAAAATCAACTCCATTAATGGGCCTAAAAATCAACTTCAAGCTGGGTCACAAGAATCAGCTCTACTGGCGGCTCCAAGAATAATCTCCACTGGTGTGCCCCAAGAATCACCTCCACTGGTGCGCCCCATGAATCAACTCCACTGGTGAGCCCAAAGAATCAACTCCCCTGGTGAGACCCAAGAATCAACTCTACTGGTGAGACCAAAGAATCAACTCCCCTGGTGAGACCCAAGAATCAACTCCCCTGGTGAGACCCAAGAATCAACTCTACTGGTGAGCCCAAAGAATCAACTCCCATGGTGAGCCCCAAGAATCAACTTCACTGGTGAGCCCCAGGAATCAAATCCACTGCTGGGCCTCAAGAATCAACTTCACTGGTGGGCCTCAAGAATCAACTCCACTGGAGAGCCCCAAGGATCATCTCCACTGGTGAGTCCCAAGAATCACCTCCACTGGAGAGCTCCAAGAATCACCTCCACTGGTGAGCCCCAAGAATCAACTCAACTGTTGGGCCCTAAGAATCTCCTTCACTGGTGAGCCCCAGGAATCAACTCCACTGCTGGACCCCAAGAATCAATTCCACTGGTGGGCCTCAAGAATCACCTCCACTGGCGAGTCTCAAGAATCACCTCCACTGGCGAGTCCCAAGAATCAACTCCACTGGTGGGCCCCAAGAATCACCTCCACTGGAGAGCCCCAAAGATCATCTCCACTGGTGAGCCCCAAGAATCAACTTCACTGGTGAGAACCAAGCATCAACTCTTTGTGACCTTCTCCAGTCATGTATCATATGCCTGATGGTGCTTTGACAAAACCCAGCATATAGCAGATGACAATTAGTGACACATCCTAACAGTGAGGCAGTGGATCTGTGTTTTGGTAGGGTTGTGGGGTGGCAGAACCAGACAGGGGAAGAAGAAAGGGAATGCTACAGAAGTCAATAACTAAGCAGTGATGCCCACCACCAATGGCAACAGTGCTTCTATGGAAGCACTGTTACAATACCATAGATATTGTGATGTTACTACAGCATGATAAGTACCTTTTTGTCTCGGGTTATCCTGGCCTTCAAGCTACAACATATAAGATGTATAATGAAATTAGAGTGAACCTTAAATGTACTTTACAACATTGGTTGTAAAGAGACCCTAAGGACCTTCAGCTATATGGACATGGCCTATTAGTTCATGTAATGGGCACAGTGGGCATGAGCTGTTTCCACAGGAAGGCGTTCACAGGGTCTGTTTTATTTTACTAAACTTGTGAAATCCTCCTGACATGTGAGAAGTGTATAATAGTTTGCTATGGGGCCCAGGGATATTGTTTTATTGATAATTTATTGAAGCTTAGATTTAGATAACTGTATTTACTTAGTTTTATTTGCATGACCTATATTTATGTTTAGTGTTGATCGAACCATTCGAGAAAAGTTAAGTTCGAGTCGAACATGACGATTTTCTCGAACTTGAACCTAACCGAACAATTTACTGTTCGTTCGAGTAAATGTTCGAGTTCACCATGGCGTTCGACGTGCCATTTTAATAGTTTTCAGCGCCTTCCTGCACTTTTAGTGGCCATCCAATCAGTGCAGAGCACAGAGAAAATGTCATCGCTGAGGTGTAGGGCTCTCATTGGCTGCTAAAATCACACAACCATATTTTATATATTTCATTGTATTGCATTCTGAAAGCCATTTTCAGCGAACTCCCTGTACTATATTTTAAATAGTGGTTGGTTGGTGAAAAGTTCATTTTGGCAGTTTTGGGGGGTTCAGTAATTGTATAACACACCGTATCCAAATCTCCTATACAAAGAAATATATTTTAAATAGTGGTTGGTTGGTGAAAATTATACTGAGTGGAGAAAAGTTAATTTTTGGCAGTTTTGGGGGTGAAATACCTTTCAAATATACCGTGTGTTATATATCCAGGAAATAGAGTTCTCTCTGTTGCTAAATCTTACTTTACCAGATTTTAAGTCCACATAACGCTGACATATAGCAGTGCGTTATTGTGATACACATATATATATATATATATATATATATATATATATATATATACACACTTCTCTCTTTCTTATTACATCTTGTGCCACGTGCAGAGCTATAATATTTAGCTTCTGAACATGGTGAGAACTAGAGATGGTAAGCGAGCAAGGAGGGGTGTAGGAAGTGGAGATAGAGGAACGAGACAAGGCACCCCTTCCAGTGCTCTGGACAACACACAAACAAGCACATCATCAGTCGCAGGACCGTCAGGCCGGTCATCGCTTGCTCAGTTCCCTGTGCGTTTTGTTACTGAACAGCGTTGCCAATCTGTTCTTCAGTGGTTATCAGACCCTACATCGAGTGGTTTTACCTCCTCTTCCACTCAGTCACAGCCACAAATGTCATCATAATCATCATCAGTCCAACCTGAAGCAAACACGGGCCGAATGTCACAACCCAAAACACAGACCACTCCAAATAATCCATATTCTGAAGAGTTCTTTGATCACACAATGAAGTTGGGGTCAGAAGGCATTTCAAAAGATCAAGAGGCCAAAGAGGATGATTTTGTCTGCTCTGACGCCCAACCACTGATGTCCTCAGAGGAGGAGAAGAAAGCTGGTCTGTTGGCAGAAATATCGAGCGGTCAGCAATGCCTCGCAGTGCCTGTGTCTTCCATCCTGCAGCTTAAGGATGAGGAAGAGGAAGTCACCTGCCAATCTGGCAGCCAGCCTTCTGTGTACCAGGTGTGGGAGCATAAAAAAACACTTTCGCCCCAACCATCCCAAAGCCAAAAGCCTGAATTTCAGCATTGCAAGGCTGTTGGCTTTGGAAATGTTGCCTTTCTGCCTGGTGGACACAGATGGGTTCCGCCACATCATGGCCCTGGCATGCCCCCGATATCAGGTGCCGAGCAGACATTTCTTCACCAGAAAAGATGGCCCTGCCCTGGCCCGCCACATTGCAGAAAAGATCTCCAGGGTGTTGGCTGTATCTGTGCACACCAAAGTCCATCTCAATACAGACACATGGTCTAATAAGCATGGTCAAGGGCGTTACATCTCACTGACTGCTCACTGGGTGAGTTTGGTGGATGACAGTGCCTTGGTGATGGATCTCGGCCCAACACTCTTCAACACTGTGGGATGGTGCAGAGTCCAGATCCCCAACCTCGACAGGTAAAATCACGTGCCAAGATAAACCAGGCCATCATCAAATGTATTTGTCTTGGAGACCGTCAACACACAGGTCAAGAGCTGTTGATTTCTCTGCGCACTCAGACCGACCAGTGGCTGGGTGCTATCTACTTGCTGCCCTTAAGATCAGTAGACTTATGCACATTTGCTGAGGAAGACTCGGTCTTAGCTCACACCGGCGTTTGCACCCTGCTTCGGCATGACTGACAGCATTGCAGCGTGATCTGGGCTTCACCACCAACCGTCTGATATGTGATGTGGCAACACGCTGGAATTCCACCCTTCACCTGCTCCAGCACACAATGGCAGCAGCGTAATGTCATTATGCAGTATGAAATGTCGCATTGCCTGTCTAGCAGTGGTGCGGATCTCGGGGTGTTGACCCAAAGAGAGTGGAGACTGGTGAAGGGTCTCTGCACCATCCTTGGCAGTTTTGAAGAGGCCACCAAAATGGTCAGTTGGGACTATGCCTTTGTCAGCATGAACGTTCTGGTTATATTTTTACCGGAATAAGAGTTAGGCACTCTTCGGCAGCAGGTCCCAGCAGTGATAAAAGAGGAGGAGGTGGACTCAGAGCCTTACTCACCGGACGATGTAGAAGGCCCGAGTGTTTCGCAATTGTTTAGCTCTTCTTTAGGCAGTGGTTCTATGTCGAGGGAGGCAGTTCAGCTCACAGAGTAGAGCGCTAGCCAGGGCTCTGGTGACGGTCAGGATGAGGAAGTGGAGGAGGATGAGGAGACAGGGGTGGACACCTCTGGTATGGATTACCCTTCAGTGGTAAGAGGTTGGCACAGATTACAAGAGAAGGAAGATTCTGTTAGTGCCCCTCAACCCTGAGGTTTGGGAGATCCCAGCAGCATCTCACACATGAGTGCTTGGATGATACATTATTTGCAACATGATCCACGCATCAAGGCAATAAAAAAAACAGCGATTACTGGGTGGCCACACTCCTTGATCCATGTTACAAGACAAAAGTGAGCAATTTCCTTCCACTGACAGAAATTGACAGTAGAATGAAGGATTTTAAGACAGTGCTCATTGACCAACTCGAGATATCTTTTGCGTCTTCACATTCTAATGTCACGGTGGAACAACGTCAGCAACGCGGCAGCAGTAGAATGAAAAATAGCCACAGCAGGCAGTGTGGCAGAACCCTAATGGGTGACATTTGGCAATTGATTTCTACCACCTCACCAATGCCTGCAAGACAGGGCAGCATTCAGACACACAGAGACTACCTTAAGACCATGGTCCATGACTACCTGCAGCTCAACATCAATGTTTTTGGACGTAGTCTGGCCCCATTCAAGTTCTGGGTGTCCAAACTGGATGAATGGCCTGAGCTTGTTTGACATGCCATAGAAGTTTTATCCTGCCCAGCAGCCAGTGTTATCTCGGAACGCACATACAGCACAGCTCGTGGGGTGATAACTGACAAACGTATCCGTCTTTCCCCTGACAATTTATAAAAATGAATCAAGTGTAGATCTCTGACCATTTTGTTGCCCCGGTTGCGATGTCACTGACTAGTAAACTGTAGCACGTCTTCTTGACAATGTGAAATACACATTTAAACTACACTACATCTCATGTCTGTAGTTCCTTTGCCTGCTGCTTCTACAAATTGTATTCTACTACTGCCAACAGCTAGATTTACAATTCCTAAAGCTGAATTTATTTTGAAATATACACGTGTATGACCTTGATGTGCACTGCATACACCTCTTACTCTTCCTCCTTGTAGCCCTCCAAATCTTTATTTTTTAAATGCCTCCACCTGTACTACCACCAAATGTACTAAGTCCTGTTGTCCTGAACCTCGATCTTTCCCATTGGCATGTTCTTGCTGCCACCAATGGTACTGCTGCCTAATCTTGTCAAACCAGAACCTCCCTGTTTCCCAATGGCATGTTCTCGCTGCCACCTTGCCGTCTAATATAGATGTATTGCCGTCTAATATAGTCCAGCCTACAGAGGCGTAAGTTCAAGTTCTTGGGCCCTAGTGCAAAAAGTGACATGCCACCCCCCCCTACCAGGACTGCCAGCAGTCATCTACTAACTGTTTCAGGGCCCCAGACAGCCAAATCAAATGGTAGCCCCACCCAGTACTAGTTCAAATTTTTTAATTATCAGGGGGGGCCCCTTTTTGATTGGGGCCCTACAGGGTACTGCCGACTGCCTATTGGCACCCTTGCCATTTCCCCCTGTGCCTTTCCTACGGTTCTTCTTATTGTCAAAGGGGCTTTTGGGCCCCTCGGATGCGGGGCCCCTGAGGGGGTTTCTACCCGCACCCACTTTAAGGGCCCCCTCCCCTTTGAACTAAATGTTCCCCTTTGGGATGCTCTTGCTCCCACCACATATATCACATGTAAAAAGCTTGCAAGCAGAGGCGGATTTGAAGTTTTTGGGGGCCCTGGTGAAAAATGAAATGTGTCTCCCCCCAGTTACCATGTGTCATTTCCAATACGTTTGCTTCTTATGTGTAAAAGGTTTTTTTGGGCTTCTCAGGATGCAGGGACCCTAAAAGCTGTCCCACTGCACCTCCTATAGCTACGCCCCGTTGCGCTGTCCTCATCTTTCAGTTGCCTTTGAAAGGAATGAAGTATTTAGCCTTTGTATCAAGTTTATGTTATGGATGGAAAATTAAGTTCTCCCTCCCCTTAAAAAGTATAAAAATTAACCGAACTTCTTCCTTTTTTCCCAATTAAACTCAAAAAGAACACCCCTACTTTTTGAAGTTCGCTAAAACTAAAACTTTTATTTTGTAAAACTCTATTTATGTTTCTACAAATATCGAAGTCTTCATGAGAGGTCATATCTGCTACATAAAAGGTGCCATCTCCATGTTACACCAGCTTGTTTTGCGTCTCTCTCACTAAGGTAACAAGTAGTGTGAGAGTTTTGCAAGGTAAATCATGCAACCTCAGCCACCCTTTTCTCTAGTTTCAGTTTTTAAGAAATTTCCCCAATTGGGTAACAACCGGGAAAACCTTTAAACATTTAAAAAAGTAGCTACTCATTTTAGTATGAACATAAATGTGTATATACACTTTCCCTATGTGCAGAACACAAGGACAGTACAAGACAAATAATAAACTTTGTAATACAGTATATCATATTAGAGAAAAACGCTTCCTCCTTCTTTTATCAGCCCAGCCCACTGTATTCCTATCTGCTTACTAACTCATTATTAAATTAAGTTAAGATATTTTTTCTTGCAAAAAAGATGGGGAATCAGCAACATTGAGAGCTCAGACTATAGCTGCTTATAAAAGTCTGTGGAGTGGGATGGTGGAGAAGAGGCAGAGAGACCCAAGATGGTGCTGGCTGTATTGCAGGTGTTTTATCTTACCTTAGTGCTGGACTCACATCTATACTGCTCCTTACTGCTGCTTGTGTGTGAGAAAGTCTCTTACTTCCACTTCCTGTCCTCCTCTCTCTCCATAGATTTTTATGGGCAGCTATAGTGTCAGCTTTCAGTAAAATTGGTTCTTTTTCCCCCCAAAAAAAGTAGTTTTCTGTCAGTTGTGTCATTGGCTTGGTCGTCGGCAAAGGGGCCCGCTGCAACCATAACTCGGCCTTGCTTTTTATTGTAACCGGCTTTTTTTGGACTTTAATTGAATCCTCCAACGCCTGGGGGCCAGGAATTTTCCAGCACTCTCTGGGTTAATCTAATCTCTCGTGATTGACAGATTCTGTCCCTATCCCTCTGCCTTTTTCCCCCCCCTTTCCCCTATTTATAGCCCCCATTTCCCTTCAATCCTTTGCCTGCTATGGGTTTGTTCCCCTGTAGTTCGTTTTTTGGTTTTCTGTGCTCTCCTGCCCTTTGGCTTTGGACCCCTTTTTCCCCTTTGTCTACGTCTCTGTAACCGCGCTGCCCGTACGTTGAAAACTTTGGACTGTCCCCGGTTACCCTTTGTTCCCCCGCCTCTGTCCCTTTGCTGCCCGAAATGTTGCTGATTTGGGCCCGCCCGATTTTGCTTTTTGTTTGGTGTTTGTTTTCCTGTCTGTGTCAAAACCTATTCAGTGCAGCTACAGTCTTCCGTTGGGCCCCCCGTTGGGTTTGGGGGTTCCCCCAAAAGGCAGGGACAGGGCTGGGATCAAAAGTCGGGGAACCACTTGTCTGTGTGCGGTGTCCCTGACCCCCCCTGACTTTATAGGGGGCCTTACTAAAAACCCATCTCCCCTGGGTTCGTATGAGTAGCGTTTGTCGTTCGGCCCCCTGGATGGGTTAAACCACGCAATTCCAGGGCATGGCGGGTTTTAGTCCCAGATCTCACTTCGACGGTGCCATGTCTACCCGACTCCTGACCCAGTCTCCCTTTTGTATCTGTGCCCTCCCCCGGGGTTTTGGGGGTCAAATGAAAAGCACCAAACCCAAACCCCTGCAACCCCTGACTGTGCGAGGGAAACCCTGATAAGTTTTCGGACCTTCGGGGGAATCCGTCGCCATTTTTTTCCGGTTTCAACCATTTTTCCCCTAGGGCTGAGAAAATTGCCATGGCGGTGTCCCTCCTCCCCGGGGCCACCCAGGATTGGGCATTGAATAGCCTCCTGAGACCCCGAGTGGAGATCGGTGGACAAATTTTTTCTAAATTGGGCCCCCCCCCTATTTATGATGACCCTACCGGGCGCGTGGCGGAAAATATCCTTATCCAATCCAGCAGGGGCTCGCACAGCTGAGGAGTACTGTTTGAATTCCGCCAATGGAGCTCAGTAATTGGGTGGCCTGATCCACCCTTTAAACCCCTTTTAGACAGGGGCTGTCTGAACTGTGAAGGATGCTATGGTCAGTCATCCTTTTTCCGAGCCTTAGGGGTTTTATGACCTTCCATATTTCGACAGAAATTGAGGAAAGACGAGGGAAAAGATGGGGGGTTTTCTAGAAAGTTAGGTCGAAGTCCCTTGTTAAATCTTTTTCCACTTTGTCTGCTAAAACTCCTCTTCCCCTCTTTTTTACCCTCTCCTGTGCGGGCTCGGGAGAAAAAACCCCTGGTGTTGGGCTCCGCGTCAGGGGTTTCAGGAGGAAACATCGAGGGACAAAGCTTGTGTTTCTATGTGGGGGTCCCGGGATGTTTGAGGAGCTGCCCCACCCCCCTTAGTCACCGTGGGGGATCGGCAAACGCCCTGAAGGACAGCAAGAAGAATAACTCAGGTGTACAGGTACCCTTAATTGGGATAACAAGAATTTTTTTGCCGGTAACCCTTAATTTCCCGGGCCAAGAGTTTTGTGTGTCAACCCCTGATCGATTCAGGGGAGCGTTTGTTTCTTAGCAGAATGTGGGGCCAAGTTAGGGGGGAAATAATCCCTTTTTGTTTCCCCCCTTTTTGGTTTCAGGTCTGTCTACCCCCTTAATGGAGGGAAGAATAGAATACCGCAGCACTGAAATTTCGTTGAATGTTGGGTGCCGCTTTCCGAAACAATTTTCTTTTTTCGTTGGGGGACTTACTACGATATTATTTTGGGCTTACATGGCACGCCTTCAAAATCCTGTGGATGGAGGTGCTGAGTTGGTTTAAAAGGTGGGGGGGTCTTTTTCCTCATTTAAAGACTTCAGTCCTGGTGTTTCTTAAATGATAATTTTACTAGCCCCACTTTTTCTCTATTTTGAAGATGTCTTTGATAGGGCCGTTGGGACACCCTTCCGCCCATCGGCCCTATGATTGCGCTATAGACCCGTTTCAGGGGCCAAGTGCCCAAGGGTCGTATTTTCAAGTTATCTACCCTGGAACGGGGAACTATGCGTCAATATTAAGGAAAGCCCGGAAAAAGGTCACATCGACCATTTACCTCACCCATGGGGTTGCTGGTTTTTTTCTTTTGGAAAAAAGATGGAGGCCTCCGTCCCGTTTGATAAAGGGAGCTCAATAAAAATCACATAAAAAACCCGCTCCCCTTCCCCTGATCCCCGGGTTTTTTTTAGCCAGGTTTTCGGGGGCCCCATGGTTTTTTCCCAAAAATTTATCTCCGTGGGCATACAACTAATCCGGACCGGGAAGGGACGAATGGAAGACGGCCTTTAAACACCCTTTAGGGGCACTTCAAAACCTATTTATCCCCTTTTGGGCTTTGTAATGCCCCCGCGTCTTCAAAAAAGATTTGTTAATGATTTTTAGGGATTCTGGGTCGTTTTGTTTTAAAGTGTCTTGATGACACCTCTCTTTTCCCCGGATTATGATACTCACGGAATCATTAATGGAGGCTCTCCAGGTTTTGTCAAATCAAATAGCGCCAAATGTCTAAATGCTTTCGGGTCCAGGAGATAGGGTTCTTGGGGTACATACTTAGTCCCCTGGTTAGTTGGCCCACAAAAGGTTTCGGCCCTCACACAGTGGGTGAGACCCCACTCCTTGAAAGAGATCCCCAAATTTTTTTTTAGGTTTTTCTAATTACTATTGAAATTTTTATCAAAAATTTCTCCTTGATTGTTTAAAAACCCCTCACTGACCTTACTAAGAAAGGGGGTGAACCCCCCCTCCCGGACACCTGAGGCCAAACAAGCATTTGTACCTTTTAAAAAATGTTTCACTTCTGCACCTGTCTTGGCCACCCCGATCATGAAAAAACCTTTTGTGTTTAAAGGGGGACGAGCTGAAAAAGGGGGTGGGAAACCCTCCTGTCCCCGGGAACTGAACCTTATACTAATCTCGACCATTGCCTTTTTCTTTGAAAATTCTCCCCCGCGAAGGTAACTACGATATTGGTAAAGGAATGTTGCCCTAAATTGGCTTTTGAAAAAAAGGGGGCACCTTCTGGAGGGGGCCAGACATTGGGTGATGTTTTACGGACCATAAAATCTTCTGTATCTTTATAATGCTAAAAGGTTGAACCCCGCCAAGCCGAGGGGTTTGTTTTTACTAGGTTTAATTTTGTGGTGACCTAGTCCAGGGGCAAAAAAAAGTTAAGGCGACGCCCTTTCCCGAGCTTTGGGTTTAAGTGACATCTCGGGGGAGGAACCCCAAAAAAACCTGCTCCCGGGATAGTTGTTTGCCCCTTCCCCTGACTTGGTCCCGCGATTGGAATCTCAAGGCTCGGGCCCCTCCCCGTATTCCATTCATCTCCATTTGAAAATCTTTGGGGGAGGTCCACCCTTTGTTCTGTTGGGCATCCCGGCTCGCGGGCAGGAACCCCCTGTCTCGTACCTATTTGGGGGCCTTCGTGGGAGCGTGAGTCAGGGGAAATTTTTTATGTTGTGAAAATTTTGCCAGGGCAAAGGTACCCCGGCAACTTCCTGAAGGATTATTGCACCCTCCTGTTGCCCAATAGGCCTTGTCCCATATCTATGGATTTTATTACCGACCTTCCCCTTTTAAGGGTAAGTCGGTAATTTGGGGGGGTTGGTGGACCAATTCTCTAAAAGTATCATCTTATTGCTCTAAAGAAATTACCATCGGGCCAAAAACCCTCGCGATTTATTTGTTCGTCATATTACTAGACTTCATGGTATTCCTTCCAGTATTGTGTCTGATAGAGGGGTACATTTTGTGTCAAGGTTCTGGAGGGTGTTTTGTGGTAGATTAGGCATCTCTTTGCCCTTTCTTTCCTGCCTTCCACCCCGAAACTAATGGCAGACTGAAAGACTTAATCAGACACCAGAACAATATCTTAGATGTTATGTTTCGGATTGTCAGGAGAAGTGGAGTGAGTTTTTGCCTATGGCCGAGTTTGCGCTAAACAATAAACGAGAATTCCTCAAACCCGATTTTCTCCATTTACTGTAATTACGGCTTTCACCCCAGGTACTCCGCCGCAACAGGTTGCGAATCTAAGTTCTCTTCCTTTAAAAACCCGCCAACAAGGGGGACTGTGCACAGTCTGGGCTAGGAGTCGCGAGACTCTAGAAAAAGCCCAACAAAAAACAAGTTAAATATGCTAAGGAAAACGTCGACCCGGACCTGATTATGCTGTCGGTAAAGGTGTGGCTCTCGACGAAAAATCTCCGCCTTCGGGTCCCGTCTACTAAGTTCGCCCTCGGTTTATTGGTCCCTTTGTTATCTCTGAAATTTTTTAACTGGTACCCTTTAGATTAAGCCTTCCAAATTCCCTCCGCATTCATCCTGTGTTTCACAAATCTTTACTTGAAAGGTACATTCCTACTGTGATCGGTCATCACCCTCCTCGCCCTGTGGTCATACAAGGGGAGTTAGAATATGAAATTGGAGCGAAATAATTGCCTCCCTTAGAGTCCAGAACGCTCTCCATTACCTATTTCCACTGGAAAGGGTATGGTCCAGAGGAGCGGGGGTGGGTGACAGCTCGGGCCTTGCACGCCGCCAGACTTGTGGAAAAGTTCCACCAAGCTAACCCCTCCAAACCAGGGGGACCTAAGGAGGGTCCGGTGCCCCTCATAGAAGGGGGGGTACTGTCACGTTCGTGTCATCTGGCTCTGTTCGTCGGCGAAGGCCGTTGCGACCACAACTGTGGCCTTGCTTTATCATGTGTGAACACGGTCTTCTTTCTTGGACTTTAATTGAATCCTGGCCAACGCCCGTGGCCAGGAACTTTCCAGCACTCTCTGGGTTAATCTAATCTCTCAGTGATTGACAGATTCTGCTCCCTATCACCTCTGCTCTGTTTCCTCCCCTTCCCTATTTATAGCCACCAGTTCCTTCAATCCTTGCCTGCTATAGGTTGTTCCCCTGTAGTTCACCGTATTTGCTTCTTTGGTTTCTGTGCTCTCCTGACCTTTGGCTTTGGACCCCGGTTATCCCCTTCTGTCTCACGTCTCTGTACCGCGCTGCCCGTACTGTTGCCAACTTTGGACTGTCCCCGGTTACCCTCTTTGTCTCAGGCCTCTGTACCTCGTTGCCCAAACTGTTGCTGACTTTGGGACCGCCCCCCCCCCCCACTATGCCCTTTTTTTTTGGTGTCTGTTTGTCTGTCTGTGTCCCCCTATATCAGTGGGAGCTATCAGTCTTCCGGTTGGGGCCGGCCTGTTAAGGAGTCGGGTTCCCCAAAAGGCAGGGACAGGGGCTGGGATCAGAGTCAGGGCCCACTTGTCTGTGTGTGTGTCCCTGACCGGTCCCTGACATTTTCCTATTGATTTATCACTTTGTGAACATATAAGAAAGGATTTTGGAGGAGTGAGAGAAGAGAGGGAGAAAAGGAGGCTAAAAGGTGATGAACGGAGTATATTTTTATCTAATAAGATACATTACAAACTTTCTTAATTTTGCTTGTACTGTTGCTTTGTGGGAAGTGGTTTTATAATTGGAGGCACACTTTAGGTACTTTAGTTTCATACAGCACAGATGCATTATGGCACGGCAGCACCATGCTAGCTTTGTGACATGTGACAATGGTGTTTCTGTGGGGATCGTGAAGGTAGCAGATGCTCTCTCAATGCTGGCAGACTAAGGTTTATTTATTTTTAGCACTGAGTGGATTCATAGCATGTCACTTTTATCTTGCACAATGTGTGGATAGCTATGGATTAGCCTGGCTTTACACCTGTGTACTTGGCTAAAAGGGAACCTGTCAGCACAGATCTGCTATTATTAACATCTATCGGGAAAACAGTAAGTACACATTGGAGTCCCTGCCATTAAGACCAGTCCTGACAAAGATGTCAGTGACCATACTTTTTTACAGTATATGAAGGAGAATGTTCATGTTGCTGATCAGCTAAAAGAGAACCAGTCAGCACAGATACGCTGCCTTCTCTGAGGGCAGCATGAAGAAGTGACAGATGCTGATTTCAGCAGTGTCATTTAGGTGTGACTATGTGTCATTTTTGTAAAACTTACAGGTTATTAGTTACAATACAAGTGTTATGTACTGGAGGTCTGGTATATCCATAAGCTACGTGCTCCACTGTGCCCAACCAACACTGATTGACCGATTTCTCCCCATGCACAGTAAGGGTATGTTCACATGGCTGATTTAGACACTGATATTGATGCAGATTCAGCTCTGAATCCACGGCACAATCGGCATCCATATCTGACTTCAATCCACCTCACACTATTTATAATGGAAAATCTGTGTCGTGGTGCACATGATGCTGATTTTCTGCGGCACAGATTTATTTTCAGCGCTGAAAGGGAACTGACATCAATTTTTTAAGTGAATTTGGCACTGAGTCCTCCCTGAGGCACTGAGGACCATGACAATCTGCCTCTGAAATCAGTGTCAAATCCACATTTGAAGTAGCAAATCTTCATCCAAAATCCATACTTACTGGCACAGAATTTAGGCGTGGATTCCGCACTGATTCAGCACTGAAAATCAGCCATGTGGACGTACCTTAAGGCTGGATTCACATGGTGTTTCTGATGCATATTTTTCAGGAATGGATCCAAAACAAAGCAGAGGTACAAGCCTTTCCATGATCCTTTTTCTGCCTGTAGATTTCATTCCTGGTTTTGACTTACACTTCAAAAAACATCCTGTGAACCTAGCTTAAGAGGGTGAAAGCTGTCAATCAACAGTTGGTAGGCTGGGGGAGCCTGCATCTAATGAATACACCAGACCCCTAGTTCATGGTACTTGTATCGCATGACAACTGATAAAGTGTAATTCTCATAAAAACAACACCATAGTCACAAGTAAATGATACACTGCAGAGAAGGCAGCGTATCTGTGCTGACAGGTCCCCTTTAAGCTAATCAGCAAGATGACAATTGAAAGTATATTTATATACTGTAAAATATATCATCACTGACGTTTCAATCAGGACTATTAGATTCAAACTGGTCACATATAGATGAGCTCCAAGGTGTATTTATTGTCTTCCCGATAAAGTTTTATAAATATTTTTTTATTATATGCTTGTGTATTTTGAACACATTTTAGGGTACATCCACACGGTGTATTGTGGCACGTACTTTACGTGCCGCAATATGCCGGGTGTTTTAGAATTACTTGCTGCCCAGTTGAGATGTTTTCAGGTAATTCTGTTATAGTCATATGTCAGAGAAAAGGTTATGAAGCATAGAAAGAAATTTGGTTAAAACACTTGAACAAAACAAATTGAGATCTAGTAGGATAGATTAATGAGTAGGTAGTGATATCTGTACAACACTTCCATACAGTCCAATCTGCCAACATGCTCATTAGGACACAAGAAGATGTCATGAACAAATACATCTATTATTACCAACTTGCAGCAATATGAATTAGAGAAAAATAATCATTCTTTGGGCCACATGGATGTACAGTGTTTATTTTCGAAGACTTTACTTGTTGGCCATAGCAACCTATCAGAGCGCTCCTTTCATTTCATATAGTGCACTGAAAAAATTAAAGGGGAGCGCTAATTAGTTGCTATGGGCAACAAAGAAAGTCTTAAACCTAGAGAGTTTTCATACATGTCCCCCTCAGTTCCTATGCATCACACATGTACCACACCTCCTCAACCACCATGCTCTATGACAGAGGTTCCCAACCCTAGTCCTCAAGGACACCCAAAAGGTCTGTTTTCTGTTTTTTTAGCATTGCACAGGTTTAATCTTATTGTCATGCATTTGCAAAGGTGATATCATTATTGTCAGTGCATTTGGGGAGATCAAAAAAATTAAACCTGCTCATGTTGTTCCTTGATGCCACTGTAGTACCTCCTCAACCACCATGCTCTATGATATATACATTTTGGGCACAGTGGCAAACACTGCTGTTCTAGCCATGTGCCCTTCCTGCCTTCATGGGAAATACAGTACAGTGTCAAGTCAGTCTCGGATCTGCAGAGTTTTTCTGTTCCAGTTTGGACAATGCACATTCATAATGATTAGATACATGTAAAACCTAGTTTCTATAGCATCCAAATAAACCAGGAACAAGCAGCATCCGTACAGTCTCATATTCCTATCTCTGGTAGTGTAAGGGTTAAAAGCACTTGTTTTCTGGCATCCCCAACCTCACATAGCTGGAATAAATATGTCATCTTGGGCATACTTTTTGTTCTCATTCATACATTGCAGTACATGCTCCATATTCATATATCTAGGAGTCATATAATAAAATGTACATGTGAGTGCATGGTATGTAACACAAGTATATGTAGCATAACCTTTGTTAAGTTATCCCTGTGTTGATGTATTGAGCTTGTCTACTGCATTGTATCTGCAGAAGCTTCTTACGTACTAATAGTGCAGATGGACCTGAGCTACACAAAGACTCAGCTAATTAAGCATTTCATTAGGTTCACGGACACTAGACTCTTTACTATTTATAATGGTCTACATGGCTTACGGCACTTAGGACCCTTAATATACATGACACATAGAAAAGCAAGCAAGACACATGAACAAAGTCTCATCTGCTAATAATTCATTGATGATCTGCTAATCTACAAATAGCATGCAAAATCAGTATATGATATCTAGGTGCTATCCATATATGGCACAGCCAGTACTGATGATAGTATCCATGTACCTGTCAGTGGTGCAGATCTTTCCTAGATGGTCTCGATCTTCTTAGATGGAGGAACTGCAGCTATAAGGTGCCTGGAATTCTTGCATTGAAAGTTTTGCTGCAGACTGGAGGAGATCCACAGCCCAGCACTCTCAGATATCAAAGCAGATATATGTTCAACTTTATTTGGGAAGGGCTCTGTCATCACATGGTGCTATTACTAAGCTGGGAGGGGCATTGCTATTGCAAAATCAGGTCAGCAGTATCCAGCAAGCACAGATTGTTAGCAGAGATGCAGAGGAGAGCCTGGAGACTTGTCATCTAAGCTCAGCAGATCACTAGGCTGGTGGCTTCTTCTAACCAAGGCTTTGCATAGACAGTGCTGTGTGTCACAAGGTAACATGCTCATCAGGACTGCAGTCTGCAGAGCATTGCTTCTCTAGTAGACATATTGCTATCTGAACTATTGTCCTCTAGATGTTTATAAAGGGATTACTTGTCAGTTAATTAACTGGAATATAATCATGTATTTCAAGCAATGAAACCTGGTTGAGCTCAGTGCAAAGCTATGGGCTCAGTGTATGGCACAAGGTCTGAGCCTTCTTTTTTGTCAATGAAATAACAGTCACTGACATGGAGCATTGTTTGAGCACTGTCGCTAGGACTGCAATGATTGTGCTGCAAACTAATTAACAGACTTTTAGGACTTGTCTGAGTGACATCATGGCCCCTCTAGCAGTGAATGTCACAATCCATTACTGAACGCTTCACTACCTATCAGCCTAATAGGACAGTGTCAGTGAAGGCTTGTTCCATAGGAGCTGTTCATGGTGCTGAATCTGTCAGACACTTGAATTGTGAGAGGCAAGATAGCCCTGTGCTATTATCTCCACAGCGATGAGAAATGCAGTTTATATTGACTAGGATTGTCTTTAGTTAGAATAATTCATCATTAATAAATTATGATTTGGGGGGATATAGCTTGGTTTGTATGGACATTACTTCACTCTTTCAGTTATTTGTATATTGATCATTAATTGTGACGGTGTAAAAGTGTCAGGTATTTGGCACCTGATGAGTAATGAACTTCCATCTCCCTATAATGGAATCTTTATGCCACCTGCAATTAACCTGCCATGTTAAATGGGTTTTGCCACGATGTAATGTTGACGTAGGCGCCTCCAAAATGGGTATTTAATCACTTTTCTAAATATATGTGATTACAAAGAGTGAAGCCTGTGAGAGTTACAGCCTGACTAAGATGCCCTTAGTTTCCTGAAACTTTGCATTAGACCCGACCAGAACACTGTCAGGAGCTGATCTGGCCGCGCTTGCGTGTTTGCACTTCTTATCTGATGACAGGGAACATGAAGGAACTTGCACGGGACTGTGGAGAAAGTGTAGTGTATGAGGCTTTCAACTGTATGGACAATCCACTGGTTTAATGTTATTATTTGAGTAAACATTGCAGACGCTCCCTTCTTTCTCACTCTCTGCTCCTCTCTGTTCAGCCACCTCCCTCTCACCACTGCAGCCTTCATGATTTGTTTATCTTTTCTCCTGAGCAGAGATAAGAGGTAAGCAACTCCCTTCGTGGCAAAACCCCTTTAAGGGAGTTCAAACAGGACCTTAAAGGGGTATTCCTATTTCATTAATTAGCTTGTAGGCAAAGGTAAAGCAAGACTTATCCAAATACATTGCTATTCTAATTTGCTTCCCTTCAGAGCCAGAGCAGTTTTAATCTTCTGCTTATGCACACAAGCTGCCTTAGTAACCAACCACCTCTCTTTGCTCTACCAGACTCTAGAGCTCTAGTCAGACTGATGACCTTGCTCCCTGCTGTGTCTTATCAGCAGCACAGGAGCTTGTATGTTTCTCACTGACAAACGTTAACCCTTTAGAGCTCTGTAGCCATCTGACCTGCTGTTTATTCCCTTCCATTACTAATGTTTCTCCAACAGGCTCAGCTAAAAAAAATAGTAGCGCTGCTATGCCAATCACTGCAGTAGAACCCCCCACAGTCTGAACAGAAGGTGTAAGCCTGAAGCTGGCTGTGATGAGCAGGCCCCTTGAACGAGCATGGTGAGACAACCCCTTTACCTCATAGTAATGGTCCATAGTCCTGTCAGCCATGAGGGTTAAAATACACACATATACTGCTAGGGCTATGCAATATATTTAATTTTAAAAGGAAGCTGTCATATTGAACTCTCAGACCTGCTGGCAGCAGGTTATAGAGCAGAAGGAGCTGAGCAGATTTATATATTGTTACTTGGGCAAAGATCCAGAAGAAGTTGTATTTTATTTATTTAAATCCCCGTTCATTCTGGGTTAAGGAGTCCAGTAGGCGGTGTTATCAGTGATCAGCTATATCTGTATGCACACTCATACAAGAAACACTGCCAGTCACTGATGACACTGCCATAACACCTATGTTAACACAGCAAAATTCATGTGCTTTCCACTAGCAATCTGTGTCACATTAAATGTTACTGGGAAGCTACAAAATGTCTCATGCTATGAACTAAAGAGTTGATTTTTATCTTGGTGGTATCAAATGCACTCCTCAGAAAAATAATAAGTGACCATTCACTTAGTGACATAGTTACCACATAAATGTAGTAGTGGGCAGACAGGATGTGAAGTATCCCCATTTAAAGGGACTCATAGGCATTTCTGAATTAAATCCATCATTTGTATAGATAAAATCCAAAGTGGAAATCCGAGGGTACTGCCTCAGATTTCTGCCACTGATCTACTACAGGTTGTTCTAACAGAAGAATTCAATGTGTGAACATAGCCTAATATGGAAATCTTCAGTTATCACACAAGGGACAGGACTCATGCACTGTGCGGTTAAACTCTAAGCAGTTTTCAATTATCTGTATCAGGAGAAGAATAAAGAAGAGGAGAATATTTTGCTAGTAGAAGTCTTCAGTGTATTGCTGTTTGGTAGCAGTCTACATACAAGTATAAGCCATTTTAATGAAGTCTTATGGGAAAAATCTAATGCGATCTGAAATAGCTGTTAAGTACATCAATATTAAAAACCAATAACCCATGTTAAATTGGGTAAAATATACATAAGTAGTTGTGTGTGCAGAATCATATTAGCGCCATGCTTTACACCTGTCTCGGAGGGTCTGACTTGAGTGGAATACAGATTCCTCATATGAGGTTTTATAGGAAAAAGTGTTATGTCCAAACTATAAGCCAATATAGCAAGTGTTAGTCGACACCACGGGAATTTCATTACTTTTGAAGTTTATTTCTAGACTCTTCCTCTAGGTTTAATATTGTTTTACTTGAGCCCTGGAAATTGGGTATTTGAGCTGCTTTTATACCCAATGGATTCCCATCAGTGTTCCAGAAATAATAGCTATCAAATGCCCCAATGCGTTTAACCTTTCATTTGCCTTCTCTTTTATAAGCAAGTCAACATTTTCTTCTTCTTTATTTTAGATGTAAAAGGTTGACTTTGCCAAAACTTACCTTTTAGTTAGAGTCCTCAGATCATGTAGACTATATAGTAGGGGTTATAAGCATTTCCACTTTTCTGCTGCCTCCAGCTTAATCTTAACAGTGTCCTTACGGCGATAAAATGTTAGTATGAAGGGACAGCTGTACCATGGCACATTTGTCCTTGTTTGGCCCCATTCACGCTGCATTTTGGCAGCCCAGTTATGGTATCCATCGAGATACTGTAAAAATGTATCCTGATGGATACCGCGATAGGAACATAGACTTTTATATGGCAAACATCATCTTAACTGAACTACATTTTCCCTATTTAGCAGAATATATGGCTTGTGCATCAGACACAAAAGCATTCACAATATCCCAAAGGATACCATGCTCGGGTTGCCAAAGCGCTCTGTGGATAGGGCCTTACATGTAGTGAAGCTCCTTCAATATGGAAAACGTCTTCTGGTGATGAGTGATGTGATGTCTGAGTGGAGCAGCTTATCCAGTTAGATCCATATATAGTTCGACACTGACACAAATTTTGTTTTTTGTACCTTGAAAAATTTTCAAGTTATAGTGGCATTATGGACATGGACATAAAGTCCAGACTTTCAGCTTTCATTTGAGGGTATCCACATTAAAATTGGATCAAAGGTTTAGGAGTTTCAGCTCATTAACATGTGCCAACCAGTTTTTAAAGACACCAAAAGTAATTGGACAAATTAAATAATTGTAAATTAAGTGTTAATTTCTAATTCTTGGTTGAAAACCCTTTGCTGGCAATGACTGCCTGAAGTCTTGAACTCGTGGACATCATCAGACTCTGTGTTTCCTCCTTTTTAATGCAGGCCTTTACTGCAGCGGTTTTCAGTTGCTGTTTGTTTTTGGACCTTTGCTGCTCAATTGGGTTGAGATCAGGTATCTGACTTGGCCATTCAAGAATATTCCACTTTGCTTTAATAAACTCCTGGGTTGCTTTGGCTTTATATTTTGGGTCATAGTCCATCTGTATTATGAAACCGCGACCAATCAGTTTGGCTGCATTTGGCTGGATTTGAGCATACAGTATGTATCTGAATACCTGAGAATTCATTCAGCTGCTTCTGTTGTGTGTCAGATCATCAATAAACACTTTTAAACCGTGCACGGGGCAGCCGTGTTTTAAAAAGGAAATGTTTGTGGATGCTTTGGTTCATGAGTGTACCAAAAGGGCCCGGGACAAGGCTTTTTGGTCCCCGGGAAGGCAGCAAGGGCCCCCCCCCCCACCCCTCACTCCCCAAAAAGCCCCCACACACACTATTCCCTTTCACCTGCCCCATGTCCTGTCACAAATTTTCTGCTATTCCACATAGCTCCATCCACCCCTTAGCAGTCAGAAAATGAAAATCACCCCTGACAATTGCTTTTCAAAACGCTACCCCTATGAAGTGTAATCCCCCTAAAAAACAGTCACCGAATAATCCATATAAGGAGCAAATCTACAGACGAATGATTGTTACAAAAAAAAACTCCTACAAAAAAAGGCCCCAAACTATTACTATTAAGGATCAAATAATCCTGCCAGCCCTGACAAACGCGCCCCCCACAGTTTTTCAGTGTACACATTTTTACCCCGCCAACAGTGCCCAAAGTGGTAGATTTAGTTGTATGTAGGCTCTGCAAAAAATAAAAGAGATTACACTGCAGTTAATCTGGACTCACGTCGTTCCTTTCCCCTTTTCTTCCCCATGGGTTTACACCTTCATGCTGAGTTTCCGGGCCAATTTCTCCCCCTGCAGATTTTGGACACAAATATTTAGAACCCTCCATTTCCAGCAACCCCTTAATTTGGGTATTAAGCCCCCTCAGTTAGACAGGATATAGATTCCCCTCTCATTTAGGCAGGTTATGATATTGGGGCCCTTAGGCAGGGTAATTTAAAAAAAGGGCCCCCCAGGGGAGGTATTTAGATATGGGCCTCAGGCAGGTATATAGTTTTGGGTCCTCTCAGGCAGGTATAGATTTTGGGGGGTCAGGCAGTTTTTAGGGGCACTCGGCAGGTTATAAAAAATGGGCTCGCGGTATAATAGGGCACAAGGAGGTTTAGTAAGGGGCAGGGGTATGTAGAGGCCCGGCGGATATGGGGCTCAGGAGGGTTTTATAAAACATGGGGGTCAGGCGGTATGGGGCAAAAGGAGGTTTTAAGGGGGTTTTGGGGGGCCCGGCAGGGTTTGGGGGTAGGGCCCAAGGCAGGATATGGGGGGGCCAAAAAGGAATAGGGGCCACAGGGGCCCCTATGGGGGGGGTCAGGCAGGCGTTGGGGCCACAGGCGGGTTGGGGGCCCCCAAGGCAGGCGTATGGGAAGGGAGGGGTATGGGGGCCCAGGGGGCGTTGGGCCCCAGGCAGGCTATGGGCCCCGGGGGGGCATATGGGGGCCCCCAGGCAGCAAAGGGGCCACAGGAGGCGTTTTTGGGGGCTCAGGCAGGCGTTTTGGGGCCCAGGCAGCGTTTTGGGGGGGCCCCACAGGCAAAGGGGGCCAGGGGGCGTATGGGACCAAGGGAGGGGCCCGGAAATGGGGGCCCAGGCGGGGGATGGGGGCCCCAGGCAGGCGTATGGGGGCCCAGGCAACTTTTGGGGGTCAGGAGGGTATGGGACCACAGGGAGGGTATGGGGGCCACAGGAGGCGTATGGGGGGTCGGCAGGCGTATAGGGGCCACGGCAGGCGTTTTTGGGGGCCCCAGGAGGTGTATGGGCCTGGAGGCGTATGGGCCCCAAAGGGAGGCGGGATGGGGGTCAGGCAGGGTATGGGGCCACAGGAGGGTTTTTGGGGGCCACAGGCAGGCGTTTTTTGGGGGCCACAGGAGGTGTATTGGGGGCAAGGCAGGCTTATGGGACCACAGACGGCTATGGGGGCACAGGCAGGCATATGGGGGTAGGGGGTGTATGGAGGGCCCGGCAGGGGTATGGGGGCCCCAAAACAGGGGTATGGGCCCAGGCAGGCTTGGGACACAGCAGGCATATGGGACCACAGGAGGGATGTGGGGCCAAAAGGCGGCCAATGGGGGCCACGGGGGTATGGGGGCTCAGGCAGGCGTATGGGGGGGCCCCAGGCAGGGGTTTGGGGGGCCCCAGGCGGCCAATGGGGGGCCACAGGGGGGCGTATGGGGGCTCAGGCGGCGTATGGGACCAAAGGCGGCGTTTTATGGGGGTCAGGCAGGGTATGGGGGGCCCCAAAGGGGGTATGGGGGCACGGGAGGGTATGGGGGCCCAGGCAGGGGTATGGGACCCCGACGGCGATGGGGACCCCAGGCAGGCATATGGGGCCACAGGGGTGTATGGGAGGGCCCCCGGAGGCGTATGGGGGCCCCAAGCAGGTTTTGGGACCCAGGAGGGTTTTGGGCCACAGGCAGGTTGATGGCCACAGGCGGCCAATGGGGGCCCGGAGGGGGTTTTGGGGCTCGGCAGGCGTTTTGGGGGCCAAGGCAGGCGTTTAGGGGGGGGCCCCAGGAGGCCAATGGGGGCCCCCAGGAGGGCGTATGGGGGCTAGGCAGGGTAAAGGGACCCCAGGCAGGGTATGGGGCCACAGGGAGGCTTGGGGGAAGGCAGGCCAATGGGGGCCACAGGCAGGCCAATGGGGGCTCAGGCAGGCGTATGGGGACCCCAGGCAGGCGGGGGGAAAAGGGGGCCCCAGGAGGCCCAAAGGGGGCCACAGGCAGGATATGGGACCACAGAAGGCGGTAGGGAGCCCGGGAGGCGTATAGGGGCCAAGGCAGGCCCAAAGGGGGCCCGGGGGCAATGGGGGCCCAGGAAACTTGGGACCCCCAGGGTTGGCGAAAGGGGGAAGGCGGCGTGGGGGAAAAGGCGTATGGGGGGCCAAAACACTTTTTCACAGGGGGATGGGGCCCCCCGGGAGGCGGGGGATTTTTGGGGGCCCAAGGCGGGCCAAAAGGGGGCGGCGGGGTTATAGGGCCCAAGGGGGGGGCGGGGGCCCAGGGAGGGAGGGGCCCTTTGGGGGGGTTTTTGGGGCCCGGGGCGGGGTTTTTGGGGGGAGGGAGGGGATGGGGCCCGGCAGGCGGGAGGGGGCCCGGCAGGGAGTTGGGGGGCCCGGGGGTTAGGGGGGCCCAAGGAGGCGTAGGGACAAAGCAGGGTTTGGGGCCCAAAAAGGGGGAAATTTTTTCCCCGGGGGTATTTTGGAGGCCCAGGCAGGGTATGGGGGCCCCAACGGGTAGGGCCAAAAGGCAGGGGGTATGGGCCACAGGCAGGAAAAATTTGGGACCCCCAGGCAGGCTTGGGGGGCCAAGGAGGCCAATGGGGGCCAAGGAGGGCTATTGACCATTTTTATGGGGGCGGAGGCGTTTTTTAGGGGGCCAAAGGAGGCAAAGGGGGGCCACACAAACAAGGGGGCCCGGGAGGGTAAAGGGGCCGGCGGGGTTTAGGGCCGGCGGGTATTGGGGGAAACGCGTATGGGGGCCCCAAGGCACGTATAAATTTTTTTTATTTAAATTTTATTGAAAATTTTGGGGTTTTTAAACAGGGCATTGGGGACCAAACACCATTTTTGGGGCCCAAGGCGGGTTGGAGGCCCCGGCAAAAAATTTTCCCCCGTCCGCCAATTCCGGCAGCCCCTTGGGGCCCGGCCCTGTGACGTGCTGTGCGCCGAGGAGAGGCAGGTCGCGTGACATCACTTCATCGCGACGCTGCCAGCTGAGGCCACACGGGGCCGCGGTGGATCCTCAGCGCTATGAGGACCCGGCGGCCCCGCTGTGTCGGCCCTGCTGCTTACCGGAGGATCCAGCGATCCTCCGGTGAGCGGGTCCGAAACTGTCTGCGGGGCAGGGAGCGCTCGCTCTCTGCTCCGCAGAAGCGGTGAAAGAGAGCAGCGGCCTGGAGCCCGGCGATCGCCTACCTCTGCCTACCCGTCGTCCCGCCTCTGGTACCATACATCGCCATACTTTTTCTTTCCATCATTCTGGTAGAGGTTGATCTTGGTTTCATCTGTCCAAAGAATGTTCTTCCAGAACTATGCTGGCTTTTTTAGATGTTTTTAGCAAAGTCCAATCTAGGATTTTTATTTTTGAGGCTTTCAAGTGCCGTGCACCGTGCAGTGAACCCTCTGTATTTACTTTCATGCAGTCTTCTCTTTATGGTAGATTTGGATATTGATACGCCTACATTCTGGAGAGTATTCAGAGATATACTTGTGCTCGAATCCATCCAGCCAAACGCAGCCTGATTGGTGGAGGTTTCGTAATACAAATGGACAATGACCCAAAACATAAAGCCAAAATAACCCAGGAGTTTATTAAAGCAAAGAAGGGGAATATTCTTGAATGGCCAAGTCAGTCACCTGATCTCAACCTAATTGAGCAGCATTTCACTTGTTAGAGACTAAACTCCAGACAGAAAGGCCACGAACAAACAACAACTGAAAACCGCTGAAGTAAAAGCCTGGCAGAGCATTAAAAAGGAGGAAACACAACGTCTGGTGATATCCATGAGTTTAAGACTTCATGCAGTCATTGCCAACAAAGGGTTTTCAACCAAGTATTAGAATTGAACATTTTATTTACAATTATTTCATTTGTCCAATTACTTTTGGTTCCTTTAGAAACAGGGTGGCACATGTGAAGGAGCTGAAACGCCTAAACACTTGATCCAATTTTAATGTGGATACTCTCAATTGAAAGCTGAAAGTCTGGACTTTATGTCCATGTCCATTATATAACTACAACTTGAATATATTTCAGTAAACAGGTACAAAAAAACAAATTTGTGTCAGTGTCCAAATATATATGGACCTAATTGTATATGCACAAATCTGCCTGTAAAGCACACAATTATCCTGCTTCTATTCACTCATTTGGATATTCACATATTGTACTGTGCATTGTGTTTGCTTTGCTCTATTTTGTATATGTAGTATATATCATACATGTTACTCAAAGGGTTGTCCCACCAGGATAACCGCATTCCATTTGTATTATTAGAAGAAATGGATGTCATAAAGGAGACCCTTCCCCCTTTGGGAATCCACAGTGAATAGACTCACTAGCAGGGTGTAGTCTATCTTGAGAACGGGCCCATGAAATTTCAAGCTTAGAATAGAGAAGTAGCCACACTTGCGTTATTACTCTCCATTCATTCAATGTAAGTTCTGCGTACACCCAACCACAAGTGCGGCCATTTCTCCATTCTAAGCCAGGAGTTTCCGGGGCCCATTCTTGAGCTAGGTACAGGTCCCACGTCTGAGACTTGACCTATCTAACATTGATGGCATATCCTATCGATAGGCCATTGATGCATTAGATTTTTAAAGCATCTTTAAACTGACAAAATTGATATGCCTATTGTTCAGTGGTCAGAAAAATAATCTATACATGTTGGTCTTTAAATTAAAAGGCATTCTTAATGGTGTCACCAAACAATTTGTTCTGCTTATCACTGGATCATTACTTCATATCTGCTTTTGAGCAAAACGTTCACTGCACTCCAGTTATTACCTTGTGGACTTCTTAAACTTGTCTAAATTACATTTATAAATCCCTCTGTGACTGTGTGTGGCAATAAACAACAAAGAATAGCAAAGTGCAAATAGTCCCTTGAAAACATTATAGTAATGAATTTTATAACCCTAAGTCTAGTTAATTTCATGGGTAATGCAACTAGAAATCACTTAGTTTATCAAATAGAGTTGTATGTCATTAATGGTTTTTATTTATTTTACTTTGTTAATTAATATAACATAATTAATCTCATACATGCCAACTCTCCCGTTTTTGGCGGGGGGGTCCCGCTATTTGGGGCCCCCCCCCGCCCACCCGGGGGTGTTGGCCTTTCTCGCGCTAGCCAGCAGGCGGCGGGGGTGCGTTTAATGGCCGCGGCGCCGGAGTAGTGGTGGTGCGCTACTCTGGCGCCGCCTGTCCTTTCCCCACAAGGGGGTGAAGGGGCGCAGGGTCCGCTCACCCGCCCGGAGTTCGCTGAGAGGGGGAGCAGTAGGGAGCGTCCCTCCTGCTCCTCTTGTATGTACGGCCCCGCTGTGCGCCGTACACACATGTCAGCGTCACAGAGGAAGTGACGCGCTGCTGCACTCACTTCCCTGTGACCTGCTGAGGAGATCGTCCGCAGCGGCGCTCTGCAGGACCCTGGTCAGGTAAGTGGATTTTATTATTTTATTTTTATTAGTTTTAGGGGAGGCATGTCTGGCTACAATGGGGGTCTACCTGGCTACAATGGGGGGTCTACTGGCTACATTGGGGGTTACCTGGCCCCCCTACCCAAATGGGGGCATACCTGGCAACAGAGGGGGCACTACTGGCTAACAATGGGGGGCACTACCTGGCAAAGAGGAGGGCACTATTGGCTAACAATGGGGGCACTACTGGCAACAAGGGGGCCACTACCTGGCTACAATGGGGGGCACTACCTGGCTAACAATGGGGGAAATACCTGGCAAACATGGGGGCATACCTGGCAACAAGGGGGCACTACCTGGCAAACAAGGGGGGGCACTACTGGCTCAATGGGGGGCACTCCCTGGCTACAATGGAGGCACTACCTGGCTAACAATGGGGGGCACTACCTGGAAAACAGAGAGGGCACTACCTGGCTAAACAATGGGGGCACTACTGGCTACAATGGGGGGCACTACCTGGCTACTAATGGGGGCACTACTGGCTATTAAAGGAAAAGGGGTATACCTGGCTACAATGGGGGCATACCTGGCTACATTGGGGGGTCTACCTGGCAACAATGGAGGCAATACCTGGCTAACAATGGGGGCATGGGGGCACTACCTGGCTAACGATGGGGGCACTACCTGGCTAACAATGGGGGCACTACCTGGCTAACGATGGGGGCACTCCCTGGCTAACAATGGGGGAAACTACCTTGCTTACAGAGGGGGCACTACTGGAAAAACATGGGGGCATCTACCTGGCAACAGAGGGGGCATCCCTGGAAGCAATGGGGGCATCTACCTGGCAAAGAGGGGGAAATACCTAGCAAACAATGGGGGCTTCTACTGGCAAACAATGGGGGGCATACTGGCAAACCAATGGGGATTAACAGGGGGGGCATCTACATGGAAAAACAATGGGGGGCTTTCTACCTGGCTAACAAAGGGGGGCATCTACCTGGCTACAAAATTTGGCTCTCCCTGGCTACAGAGAGGGCATCTTTTTGGTACAAGGAGGCATTACCTCCCTGTAAGGGGCATACCTGGTTATGGGGGGCTACTACCTGGCTATAAGGGCATCTACTGGCTTTCTTCCAAAGCCGTTGTGGAGTAGGTGTGGCTTTTTGAAGGGGCATGGCATACTGTCAAGATGGGCATGGCCCACTATTATCTCCTGCTTTTTCATTTTCGAAAGTTGGCAACTATGATTAATCTCCACATCCATAGATTTCCTCTGCTGTGGCCACTGCAATAAAAATGTAATATTACATGCCAGGCACTCATATAAATGCCCGTCCATGTGGTAGTGAAGGAGAGCTGCTCTAGGTTAGTGGTTTCTCTGCTTTAAGTCAAGAAGGCAAAACCCTGACATACATATGGAAAAAAAGATGCTGAATGAGAGAACCCTTTTAGGCGCCAATCTCTTCTAATCTAGTTAAATCTAGTCTCTACCTTTATGAGGGTTACATATATTGTTATCTATAGCCATAGTGTATCATGTGAAATGCCAATTATTGACTGGATAGTAATGTGTTTTGAGGGGGCTTTGGGATTTTTATCCAGAACCTCTTAATGTTGTACCTTTCAAGATTTTTTGCTTTATTAAATGTTATTAGGAAAATTTCCCTTTATATACAGGGTTTTAATGTGACCCCAAACAGAATGTGACCCTGGTATCCAGGTAACTATAGTGTATGGATAAGCAGAACTTCTCCAGTATTACTTCCTCCAGCTGCATCTTATCATGTGGACCACCACACAGGGGAAATGTGACCTGGTTATCAGGTAACAGTAGTGTATGGAGGAGCAGAACTTCTCCAGTATTACCACCTCCAGCAGCGTCTTATCATGTGACCACCACACAGGTCATGTGACCCTGGTATCCAGGTAACAGTGGGTTATTGAGGAGCAGAACTTCTCCAGTATTACCACCTCCAGCTGCGTCTTATCATGTGACCACCACCAACAGATCATGTGACCTGGTATCCAGGTAACAATAGTGTATGGAGGAGCAGAACTTCTCCAGTATTACCACCTCCAGCAGCGTCTTATCATGTGACCACCACACAGGTCATGTGACCCTGTGTCACATTTACTGGCCGCAAAGCCAGTAACACCCTGGTACAGGAGATCCTCAGGGCCCACCGCGGGCAGAGATGGCAGTACTCGCGGCGGGTAGCCGAAGTGCAGGACACAGGTGACGGATAAAACGGATGCAGTAGCTGTTTAATGGAAGCACAAGTCCCAGGGTGATAAACGATTACACAGCAGGAATAGCTGACTGGTGCAGCGACAGGAGTTCAGCAGGTATAAGGTGCGCTGGAAAAGCGCGAGTAATGCAGACGTTTAGACAGAAGCTTAGCAGGGCCCCTCTGGAAAACTCAAAGGGGGTTTAAAACAGCAGGAGTTCAGCAGCAGAGTCTAGCTCTAATGAAGAACATCAACAACTGAACCAGAGTCCAGGGAGGAAGTTCCTTATGAAGGAAAGGGTCAGAGGTCAAGGCAGGAAGCAGGAGGGACTGTGTGCATAAAGATCCGCAGGCTGGCGCGCGCGGCCCTATGGGGTGCACACAAAGCTGGGGAAGCCACAGTGGAGGAAAAACGTGGAAGCGGACCCGGTGAGTAACGCTGAGCAGGGAAACAGGTTTTAGAGCAAACTGACCTGCCGCTGTAAGCCCCCCACAGGGAGCCACAGCGGACCCAGACACAGGGGCACGGACACGACCGCGGTCCAGGGCACGGGCTGCGGCGCGATCCGTGACAGTACCCCCCCTTAAGCCCTCCCCTCCGGGCTAGCTGGGTACCCCAATTATGGCTAGGGGTAACCACCTCCTCTCGGGTATCCCAGGAAAACTGTCTTCAGAGGTGGTGTCCAACGAGTCCCGGATTACTACTTGAACCGGGGGGGTATAAACAGAAACAGTAGACTGGGGGAGTGGTGGGTGGGAAACAGAGATGTCTTTACAGACCAGGAGCTCTTCCTGCGCTTGAGGGTCCTCTTCAGGCAGCACAGCAGAAACGGGCAGGGTAACGGGTGGGCGAGACGGCACAGGATGGGCAGGCTTCAGGCAGCGAGAAAGACACGGCTCGCCCCACTGGAGAACTTCACCTGTTTTCCAATCTAGAGATGGGTTGTGACGCTGGAACCACGGTAGGCCAAGCAGGACTGAAGCAGGTGTATTAGGCAAAACGTAGAACGAGATGTCCTCTTGGTGGGAACTTCGAGTTCGCAGAGACAGAGGTTTGGTACGGTAGCACACTGGTTTTTTTCAGGATCTCCCGTTGATGGAGGAGAAACGCAGCGGTTTATCCAGACAGGAGGGGCAGGCAGGCAATATTGCCAAAACAAGATGGGGGGATAAAGTTCTCAGACGAACCAGAGTCCAACAATGCAGAAAACTTGGATTTTAGTACTGGAACCATAACAGGAGTGACCGGGGGGGTCAGACGAGGAGCAGAGGCATCTTTATTCGGGACGCTTCACACACAACACCATGGCATGGAGGTTTCCGGGGGCAGCAGGGGGACTGGGCAGATCTTTAGATAGTGCTTGGGACTTTCCACAGTATAGACACAGGTTCAGACTGCGCCGGCGAGTGCGTTCCTGCAGGCTTAGATGAGCGCGATTCACCTCCATAGGAACATCTTGAAGGAACGCAGGTGCCTGGTGAGGTGGACTTGGGGGTGCAGGTACACGGCGAGGCGAAGGCTTGCGAGGACAGAAGATCGGTGACTGCTGGCGAAGCTCTAGCTCTCTTTCAGAAAAACGTATGTCGATTTTCGTAGCTAGAGCAATGAGGTCGTCCAAGTTACTTGGTAGGTCACGACCAGCCAGTTCATCCTTGATGCGCCCAGTGTTCCAGGCAAGTTCTGAAGCCAGGGTACGAAACCGGATGGCATATTGGCCCACAGAAGATTCGCCTTTACAGGAGTGTAGTAGAGCAGATGCCGCGGAGGCATTGCGCCCAGGTTGTTCAAAAATTTTCCGGAAGGCGACAAGAAATTCTTGGATGTCCCCTGTCAGCGGATCCCCTCTCTCCCAAAGGGGTGAGGCCCAGGCCAAGGCTTCACCTGAGAGCAGGCTGATGATAAATGCCACCTTGGCTCTATCAGATGGAAACTGGTGTGCCAGGACCTCGAAGTGGATGGTACACTGGTCGATGAATCCGCGACATGTATGGGGGTCTCCGTCATAACGAGCAGGCAGAGGCAGGTACAGGCTGGGACTAAACATGGCAGCAGGCGACGGAAACCCAGCAGGTGGTGGAGCTGGCGTAGATGCAACTTCATCCAGACGTGCGGTAACAGTCTGTAGCTTCTGGAAGAGTTGCTCCAGGTGCGTGCCATGACGGTTAATTACAGCTACCAGGTCAGGTAGAGTCACTCCGGCGGGATCCATTTAGTTATGGTCAGTTCGTACTGTCCCTGTTTACTGGCCGCAAAGCAGTAACCCTGGTACAGGAGATCCCCAGGGCCCAGCGGGCAGAGATGGCCAGGTACTTGCGGCGGGTAGCCGAAGTGCAGGACACAGGTGAGGTTAAAGTTTCAGTAGCTGCTTAATGGAAGCACAGTCCCAGGGTGATAAAACGATTACACAGCAGGAATAGTGACGGTGCAGCGACAGGAGTTCAGCAGGTATAAGGTGCGCTGGACAGCGCCGAGTAATGCAGACGTTTAGACAGAAGCTTAGCAGACACTCTGGAAACCAAGGGGTTAACACAGCAGGAGTTCAGCAGCAATTATATATAAATTGTATTATTTTCTTTTATACATATAAAAACAATATACAATGGACAACCCATGTATATATATAGAGAGAGAGAGAGACAGACTATAGCTCAGCAGGGAGGAAGCGGCTGTTGTGGGGAATGTAGTTTTTATACAGTGCGCCCAACAACTGTAGCTCCGCCCACTAGCCCAGTGAGGAGAAAGATCCAACACAGCAATAATATGCGATATAACAGCGTTTGTAAGTTGTTCACACACTGGATTGTGACAGATATTTACAGTTTATCTCTATTATTACTGCACTTTATGTTCTTATTTTTTTTGTTTCTCGCACAACCCCTTTAAAGGGGTTTTGCCACGAAATAAGTTGCTTTGCTCTTATCTGGCTCAGGAGAAAATATGAACAAATCATGAACGCTGCAGAGGGTTGAGGGAGGGGGCTGAGCAGCGAGGAGCACAGATGGAGAAATAAGGGAGCGTCTGCAATGTTCATTCAAATAATAACATTACAAACAGTGGATTGTCTATACAGCCTAAAGCCTCATACACTGCACTTTCTCCACAGTCCCTTGGAAGCTCATTCATGTTCCCTGTCATCAGATAAGAAGTGCAGACAAGGCACGCGCGGCCTGTCAGCTGCTGTCAGCTCTCCTGGTCGTGTCTAATGCAAACTTTTAGTAACTAAGGACTTGTAAAGAAAGCTGTAGCTCTCACAGGCTTCACTTTTTGTAATTACATATATTTAGAAAAGTGATGAAATACCCATTTTGGAGGATCCTATGTCAACATTACATCGTGGCAAAACCCCTTTAAGGAACAAGCCTATTTTGGACTTAAAGAGGACCTATCACCTCCAGAGAATTTAATGAAATAATTACAGACTAAAATATAAACACTTTCCCAAATATGCTTGATTTGGAAAATAAAAGCATTTCACCCATAATTCTGTAAAAAAAAAAGTGTGGTCTGGCCCTTTAAGAAAGGGAAGCTGCAGTTGGACAAGTCAGGCTCCTCACAGCAAGATGTATCACTTTGTTGACAGTTCTGTGAAACTTCCTGCTTCAGGGATGGGAGAGTCCACTGTGGAGGAGGGAGCCTGTAAATCTGCAGCATGTGTACGCTGGCAAGATCTGTACTGCTATTTTAATGCTGAATGTTATTACACAAGCAGCAGTGTAATATGGTTGCCTGTGTGTTATGGAGGAGAAGGGAAGGTTGAAAGCAAGAGCAACAGGTAAACCCCTGCCATACCTATGTCCTCATTGTTCTGTGGCTGCATTGATTGTATAGTGAGAGTTTCAGGTTAACCCTATACACACATCTATGTCTTTAAACCTCCTGCACAGTTGGTATCGTTCAGAGGAGAAATCTCAGCAAATTGTGACCTGTCTTTGAAAGTAACACCTGTTTCCCCTTTCATAATGAGGAAAATATCAGATTTTTTAATTATATGTATTTGAGAAAAGTATTATAATTTAATCTACTATACACTTTTATGTGTTTGTGTACTGGTGATAAGTGCTCTTTAAGGACACAGGCCCATTTTTCTAATCTATCATACAGTATCTTAAGATATGACACTTTGTTACAATGTAAAGTTGTCAGTGTACAATTTATTTTACACTTTAAATTTGGTGTGACCTCAAAATAACTCAATACACAGCAATCAATGTCTAAACCACTGACAACAAAAGTAAGTACACCACTAAGTGAAAATTTACAAATTGTGCCCAATTTGCCATTTTCCCTTCCCGGTGTCATATAACTCATTGGTATTACAAGGTCTCATGTATGAATGGGGAGCAGGTGTGTTAAATGTTGTGTTATCACACTCTCACTCATGACGTGCCATGCTGACCTTCCAGTAACCAGTATGATTAAGAACTCTCTGAGGATCTGAAAAAAAGAATTGTTGCGCTACATAAAGATGGCCTAGTCTAGAAAAAGACCGTCAACACCCTGAAACTGAGCTGCAGCATGGTAGCCAAAACCATGCAGAGAGTTTCTTTTCAAAACAGACATATGAGTGCTTCCAGCATTACTGCAGAGGTTAAAGTGGTGAGGCATCAGCCTGTCAGTGTTCAGACCATACCCCACACACTGCATCAAATTGGTCTGCATGGCTGTCATCACAGAAGGAATTATTATGGTTCAGGTGGTGTCAAGTGTGTGTGGTGGCAACCAGGTGAGGAGTACAGAGACAATTGTGTCTTGCCTACAGTCAAGCCTAGTGGTAGGAGTGTCTTGGTTTTGAGCTGCATGAGTGCTGCCGGCTGTGGGGAACTATGTCAACATGTACTGTGACATACTGAAGCAGAGCATGAGGTGTACTCACTTTTGTGATATACTGTTTGTCATTCTATCTGAGGATAACTTTTTAATGCTTTTATCCATGTGATTTTGAGATTCTTTTCTCGTGACACACTGGGCCTCATTTATCACAATTGACTAATAGTAAGCCTGTCATTGTTACCCATAGTAAGCAATCAGAGCTCCCCTTTCATTTCATACAGTGCTCTGTAAAAATAAAAGCGGAGCTCTGATTGGTTGCTATGGGCAACAAAGACAATCTTACTGTTAGATTTCATAAATGTGACACATTATGCTTTAAGTTAGTAATTTATATTGGTCGATTTAGTCATTATTTATTTGTCAACATGTTTGGAAAAAAATTGCCAATTTAAAAATTAAAAAAATACTTGTCTGTAACACAAATAGTCATACCAAACAAAATAGTCAATAACATCCACCATATGTCTAATGATTTTTATTTTTTAGAACTCTGGGAGGCTTTTAAATTTAGTAGTAATTTTCAACATTTTCAGGAAAATTTGCAACACAGATTTTTTAGAGACCAGTTCTGACATGGCTTTTGAGGGGCCTATGTGTTAGACACACCACTTTTTAATTCTAGGTTACATACTGTAGTTTCATAGTTACATAGTACTGTTGAAAAAAGACACGTGTCCATCAAGTTCAACCAAGGGTGGGGAAAAAGTGGGTGAAGGGAGGGAGACAAGGACATTAAGCCCAGCCTCACCACTGGTTAATGCCCTGTAACCCACAAGGCAAGAACCAATCTGCTCCAGGGGAGACCCCATCTCTGACCCCAGAGCCTCCACCAGCCAGGATCCAGAATTTTACATAGCTACATACGCATTCATATTCTTTAGTTCCAGGTAGGTATCTAAGCCTTTCTTGAAACTCCCAACTGTTCCTGCTGTGACCAGCTCCTCAGGTGGCTATTCCACAGATTTACAGTTCTTACAGTGAAGAACGCTTTTCTCCTCTGGAGATTGAATCCTTTTCTCTCTAGCCGAAGGGAATGTCCCCTTGTCTTTTGAGGGGGCTTTTCCCCATAATTTTGTAGGGACCATATATATATTTATAGAAATTAATCATGTCCCACCGAAGCCGTCTTTTCTCAAGACTAAATAAGTTCAATTCTACTAACCTCTCCCTATAACTAAGATGCTCCACTCCCCTTATAAGTTTGGTTGCTCGTCTTTGCATCTTTCTCTAGCTCCATTACATCTTTTCTATAAACTGGAGCCCAGAACTGAACAGCATATTACAGACCATTTCTCTCTGCTGTAGCAGCCCTGGTCAGGAAGGTGATATCACTCCTTGCTGTGTCTTATCGAAGGAACAGGAGCTTGTTTATCTTACTAACTGACACACTTTAACCCTTTAGAGCTCTGTTAAAACCCCTCTATCAACAACATTCCATCAACTAGAAATAGCACATCTGAAATGTCAGTCACTGCTGTAGAACTGCCCACAGCCTGAACAGAGAAGTGGGAGTCTGAAGGTGTCTGTGAAAACAGCCAGATGGCAACACCCTTTTAAACTCATTGGACCTCATTTATGAAAACTAAGATTAAGACTGTCTTTCTTGCCCATAGCAACCAATCAGAGCTCAACTTTCATTTCTTTAACTGTTCTGGAAAAACTAAATCTGAGCTTAAAGGCAACAAAGACAGTCTTATGCTTTTCATAAATCAGACCCATTCATGTTCCTCAAATTATTCCCAAACAAGTTTGTAGCGTAGCATGTTTCATTATTTTGCTAAAAGTGGCCACTGACATTAGGGAATACCAGTTCCATGAAGGGGTGTACTAAGTCTTCTACAATGTTTAGGTAAGTAATACATAGCAAATTAAAACAGGTTGCCTTCTTTCTGTAATGCATTCTGGTGCCATCTATGTTCCAAGTACACTTTTCCAGCCGTCCACGTGATATTAAAGAAAATATGAGTTATCAGATCAGGCCACCTTCTTTCATCACTCCATGGCCCAGTTTTAATGCTTACATGCCCATTTTTGGCACTCCTTGCTATGGACATGGGTAGAATGGGCAATCTGACTGGTGTCTGTCCAACCTCCTGTTACCAGTTCACCAGTTGTCTTTTTCTTAGAGCACTTTTAGTTGCTACTAAGCTTTACATACTGGGAACACTCTAAAGGACATCCATTTTTGGAGATTCTCTGGCCCAATTATCTAGCTATCAGAATTTGGCCCTTGTCAAAGCTGCTGAGATGCTTTTGCTTGTCCATTTTATTGTGGAGTTCAATGCTTTTAACACATCAACTTCAATGTTTCACTGTTAACTTTCTGTCGAATATATTCTACCGCTTGACATTTACACTCACCGGCCACTTTATTAGGTACACCATGCTAGTAACGGGTTGGACCCCCTTTTGCCTTCAGAACTGCCTCAATTCTTCGTGGCATAGATTCCACAAGGTGTTGCAACGATGCTCAATTGGTACCAATGGGCCCAAAGAGTGCCAAGAAAATAGTCCCCACACCATGACACCACCACCACCAGCCTGAACCGTTGATACAAGGCAGGATGGATCCATGCTTTCATGTTGTTGACGCCAAATTCTGACCCTACCATCGAATGTCGCAGCAGAAATCGAGACTCATCAGACCAGGCAACGTTTTTCCAACTTCTTCTACTGTCCAATTTCGATGAGCTTGGGCAATATTGGAGCCTCAGTTTCTGTTCTTAGCTGAAAGGAGTGGCACCCGGTGTGGTCTTTGCTGCTGTAGCCCATCTGCCTCAAAGTTCGCCGTACTGTGCGTTCAGAGATGCTCTTCTGCCTACCTTGGTTGTAACGGGTGGCTATTTGAGTCACTGTTGCTTTCTATCAGTCTCGAACCAGTCTGCCTATTCTCCTTTGCCTCTGGCATCAACAAGGCATTTCCGCCCACAGGACTGCCGCTCACTGGATGTTTTTCTTTTTTGCGGACCATTCTCTGTAAAACCTAGAGATGGTTGTGCGTGAAAATCCAGGAGATCAGCAGTTTCTGAAATATCAGACCAGCCCTTCTGGCACCAACAACCATGCCACGTTCAAAGGCACTCAAATCACCTTTCTTCCCCATACTGATGCTCGGTTTGAACTGCAGGAGATTGTCTTGACCATGTCTACATGCCTAAATGCACTGAGTTGCCGCCATGTGATTGGCTGATTAGAAATTAAGTGTTAACGAGCAGTTGGACAGGTGTACCTAATACAGTGGCCGGTGAGTGTATATTCTGATGTGGATGTAGATTTCTCCCAGTAAAGTTAAAGAGGTTGTCTCAATATGCTGTTTCACAGAGTCACAAGCAGCTTCCTGTCTCTTCCTGGACAGGCTGTGGCTGGTTCTATAGCAGTGATTAGCATATCAGCTCAGTATTAAAAGCTCTTCTAATTGCCCCAACATTGAGTGCCGGAGATGTAATCTATTGTGCAGAGAGATTCAGAGCTCAAAGTAAGCATAAGTAATTACACTCTTTTCTCGAGCTGCCAGAGTCCTGTGTGCCGACCTGTGATTACATCACTTAACCCCTTCCCGACATTGGACGTACCCATATGTCGTAGCGGGAGGTGCGTTCCCACAAAAGGACATATGGGTACGTCCTGGAGATCGTGCAGGAAGTGAAAGAAACACTTCTCGGGCTGTCTGTGACGCCACCATCCCCACAATGCATTGTGGACATTGCTGGGCAGGGTGAATGATAGTCACCATGGAGACCAGTACACAGCAATAAGCTGTGTACTGGCCTCCTATTGTATGAGTGATTTGAAGATCACTCACACAATTTCCCTGTGGGGAAAAGTGAAAAAGTGTCAAAAAAAGTGAAAAAAAGTGAAACACAAACAGGAAAAAATAAAATAAAAATATGTACACCGTCCTTTTCCCTTTACAAATGCTAATCGCCCAAAAAAGATCAAAAATAAAGTACACATATTTGGTATCGCCACGTGTGTAATAACCTGCCCTATAAATATGTCATTTTAATTAACCCACACAGTGAACGCAATTAAAAGAAAAATAAAACAGTCAAAGAATTGCGATTTTTATGTTTTCCTTTTTGAATAAAAGTGTTTTTGTTGTGTAAAAGCAGTAAAACAAAAAAATATACAAATTGGGTATCGCTGTAATATTGACCTGCTGAATAAAGATAGTATGTCATTTATACCACACGGTGACCGTTATAAAGAATAAAAATAATAAACACTACCATGATTGCTATATTTTGTTCAAAACGCCTCACAAAAACCTTAATAAAAAGTGATCACGGTGTCATATGCACCCCATAATGGTACCAATAAAAACACCAACTTATCCCGCAAAAAAGCCCATAATCAGCTCCGTATACAGAAAAATAAAAAAGTTATGGCTGTCAGAATTTTTTATAGACAGATTTCTATTGTGTAAAAGTAATAAAACATAAAAAACTATATAAAATTTATATCATTGCAATTGTACCGACTCCCATAGTAAAGTTATCATGTCATTCACACTGAAAGTTGAAACCCAAAAATCAATGATGGAACTACGTTTTTCCCCCCATTTTCATGGCCCAATGCTAAAAAAAACTATGGAACACCTGTGTGCCCAAAATGCACCATACAACCCTAGTTGAGATCCATGAGATGTGTTGAATCCAAAATGGGGTGACTTATGGAAGTTTTCACCTGTTCTGGTACTATGGGGGCTTTGAAAATGTGACATGGCCCCACCAAAATCTGCGTTCCAAAAGCCAAATAGCTCTCCCTCCCTTATTTACCGTGCTATGTGCCCAAACAGCAGTTTACACCGACATGTAGGGTACTGCTAAACATGGAAGAAATTGTGTAACAAAATTTGGGGTGCTTTTTTCCAGGTTTCTTTGTAAAAAATTGTCATTTTCAGCTAAAATTGCAGATTGTTGGAAAAAAATTCTTAATTTTCAGAGCCTAGGGCTAAAAATATTTGTGAAACACCTGTGGGGTCAATATGCTCGCTTCACCCCTGGATATATTCCTAAAAGGGTGTAGTTTCCAATATGGGGTCTTTTTTAGGGGTATTTATTAAGTTTTAGCACCTCAGGGTGTCCCCAAACCTAAAATGGCACCTAAATAAAATTGTAATGAAAATGAGACCCCAGAGTACAGTAGGTGCTCCTCCTACTCTGAGGCTTGTGGTTGAGCCAAATAGCACACTAGGGCCACATATGGGACATCTCTGAATATGGCAGAATCTGAGGAATCAATGTTAAGTTGCATTTCCCTAGTCACATCTACCATGTTCCAGTTGTGGGATAGTGGGCCAGCCTCACTGTGTTTACCAAGTAGAATCCCATGTATGACAGTTGTGAAATGTTCCATTGTATTCTGCTGTTTGGCCAAGAGATGCCGCTATTTCCGGTTTCTGGTATTTGTAAATGAGAGACATGTTATGAGACTGGCACATGGCTTCGGCCATTTTAGATCCTCTGAAAGACCAGAAAGAGAGACAGTAACTGAGCAATAAACGACCCAGCTTTCCCTGAATCTGCCAGGCTTAGGACTGAGAGTTGTTCCAGAGACATAGGAGAGCCTGACTGCCTACACGGACGTTGTTCTCTGAGAGAGCGCCCGGACAAAAAGGACAAGTTGCCAAGATAGAGAGGAACGTCTGCATCCGGAAAATCAGCTTCATCAGCAAGGATTCGCACCTGAGAACAGGAATTGTCGGCCATCTTAAAGGTACCTCAGCGGATGCGTGCACGCCAACGAGCTCAGAACTGTGAGAAGGCCTGTTATTAGTTTAGGTTTAGTTACAGGCCAAAGGGGGATTTGCCATGTACACCTTCCTGTTAAGGACTTGGAAAAGAGTTTGGCCACAGGAGAAGGCGAGATCCTCGGGAGAAGCGGTTCAGCACCACAAGTTTGAGGAGAGAAACATGGAAGGCGTTCGGGATATGCAGAGTAGGAGGCAAGTGGAGCTTGTAGGACACCAGGTTCAGTTGCCAAAGTACAACAAAAGGGCCCAAATACTTAGGGCCTAACTTATAACTGGGCACCTTGAAACTAATATATTTGGCAGACAACCAAACTCTATCACCCGGCTTAAATAGAGGCGGAGGTCTACGGTACCTGTCAGCCTGGACCTTGGTGCGAGCGGAGGCCCATAGAAGGGCCTGTTGTGTGACTTGCCAGAGTGCCTTGATGTCCTACACTTGGGCATCCATGGCAGGAACGCAACACGAGGTAGCCAGAGGGAGAGGCGGACGGGGATGTAGCCCAAACACAATAAAAAAAAGGAGAGGCTCCAGCGGACTCCGAGTCTAGGGAATTATACGAGAATTCCGCCCAGGGGAGGAGGTCAGACCAGCTATCCTGACGGGCGGATACAAAATGTCGTAGATAGGTACCTAAAACTTGGTTAACCCTCTCTACCTGCCCGTTAGTTTGAGGGTGGTATGCAGACGAGAAGTCTAGCTGAACCTGCAACTGACCACATAGAGCCCGCCATAATCTTGAAACAAACTGGACCCCCCTATCCGAGACGATATGCAATGGGAGACCGTCTAACCGAAAAATGTGATGAAAGAAGTGCTGGGCCAGGTAGGGGCAGAGAGCAACCCAGGCAGAGGAACAAATTGAGCCATCAAGAATCTGTCACCACCCAAATGACCGTTTTTCCAGAGGAGGCCGGGAGGTCCGTAACAAAGTCCATGCCACATGGGATCAAGGTCTTTCTGGCACCGGGAGAGGCTGAAGCAGACCAGCGGGTCTAAGACGAAGGACTTTATTATGGGCACAGGAGGTACAGGCCAGGACAAAGTCTCTAACATCTTGAGCGAGGGTGGGCCACCAATGATAACAAGCGATTAGTTGCAGGGACTTATGGACTCCAGGATGACCAGCTGTTCGTGAGGCATGTCCCCACTTCAGGATATGAGGCCGCATGGCAGGGCGTACGTAGGTCTTCCCAGGAGGTAGATGTTGAAGGTCCACGGGGGCCGCCGTGAGGAGTCGTTCTGGAGGAATTATGTGCTGCAGAGGCGGCTCCAAGCCCACTGTGTCCGAGGATCTAGAGAGAGCGTCCGCTCTGACGTTCTTCCCAGCTGGCCGAAAGTGAAGGAGAAAATCAAAGCGGGCGAAAAAGAGTGACCACCTGGCTTGTCGAGGATTCAGTCGTTGAGCAGACTGCAGATAGAGAAGATTTTTATGATCGGTGAAGATATCGATGGGGTGGCGGGCTCCCTCCAGCAAGTGCCGCCATTCTTCTAGGGCTAACTTAATGGCCAGTAGTTCGTGATCACCGATTGTATAATTCTTTTCGGCTGGGGTGAAGGTTTTAGAGAAGTAGCCACAAGTACCCAGTTTCCCAGAGGAGGACTTCTGTACGAGGACAGCGCCTGCACCTACTGAGGAGGCATCCACTTCTAGGACAAACAGACGCTGCGGGTCCGGGCGAGACAGAACAGGAGCAGAAGCAAATGCAGATTTAAGACGCTCAAAGGCTTCTTGGGCTTCTGGTGGCCAGCATTTAGGGTTGGCATTTTTCTTTGTAAGGGCCACGAGCGTGAAGAAATGCGGGACGAACTGTCTGTAGTAGTTTGCAAACCCCAGAAAGCGTTGGATGGAGCGAAGGCCCACTGGTCGAAGCCACTGTAAGACCGCTGACAGCTTAGAGGGATCCATCTGGAGACCCGGATCCGAGAGGATGTACCCCAGTAAGGGCAACGAGGTGCGTTCAAACAAGCATTTCTCCAGTTGCCAAGATAGAGAGGAACGTCTGCATCCGGAAAATCAGCTTCATCAGCAAGGATTCGCATCTGAGAACAGGAATTGTCGGCCATCTTAAAGGTACCTCAGCAGATGCGTGCACGCCAATGAGCTCAGAACTGTGAGAAGGCCTGTTATTAGTTTAGGTTTAGTTACAGGCCAAAGCGGGATTTGCAATGTACACTGTCAGGGCTGGGCTGTGCTCAGGCTCTAGGGATCTGCAGGCTGCAGCAGCTGATGCACGATTCCACCCTGATACACTTGCTGCTGACAACTCTGTGAGTGACAGGGGCCCAGCCACTCCTGACAGGGGGCGAGTGCACCAGCCAATGGGAGGACCCGGAGGCCGTTCCAATCAGCTGCAGGGGCGGTATCCAGGAATCCCATTTAAACTCCCTGAAGGCTGTGTGCTGCGCCTGTGATATTCCTGGCTACCTTGCTTCTTGTGCTTTGTGTTGTTGTTTTGCTTATCTGTGTACCTGACCTCGGCTTGTTCTCCTTACCCCGGCTTGTCTCCTGATTTTGTGCTTTCGCTTCTGTTTGGCTTTTGACCTTGGCTGGTTTACGTTCATTCCTCCGGTTCTGATTTGTGGCTTTGGCGTTCCTTTTGATATTGACCCGGACTGTCTGACCATTCTTGCTTCTCACGGCCCCAGCACTTTAGTAGCACAGGGACTGTCGCCCAGTTGCCGTCTGCCGCCTAGGGCAGCACGTCAAGTAGGCAGGGACAGTGGGCTGGGTACCAGTTAGGGCTCACTGCACCTCCCTTGACGTGACATACACCTTCCTGTTCAGGACTTGGAAAAGAGTTTGTTTTTGCACCATTATCCACATGTACTGGATCACCTGAAAGAGAGAATTTACATCACATGTGCCTTTGGGAGGCACACCCAAACAAAGGTGTACAAATACATATCTTGGACCCCTGTGCTGCACAGCGTGCCGCCAGGTGTGTATCCTCTGGGTGCCAGATGACTTTGCCTACCTGTGGGGTCCAGAAAGGCCGAGCACCCCTTACCTTTTAATACCGTAATAGCCAACGGAAACGATTGTGTGTGATGCCATTCATGGGCGCGCTCGCAGTGCAGCACAGCAGCTTACAACTTAACTAAATTTACCTGCTTCCCTCCCAAAGGCACATGTGACGTAAAATCTCTCTTTCAGGTGATCCAGTACATGTGGATAATGGTGCAAAAACAAACTCTTTTCCAAGTCCTGAACAGGAAGGTGTATGTCACGTCAAGGGAGGTGCAGTGAGCCCTAACTGGTACCCAGCCCACTGTCCCTGCCTACTTGACATGCTGCCCTAGGTGGCAGACGGCAACTGGGCGACAGTCCCTGTGCTACTAAAGTGCTGGGGCCGTGAGAAGCAAGAATGGTCAGACAGTCCGGGTCAATATCAAAAGGAACGCCAAAGCCACAAATGAGAACCAGAGGAATGAACGTAAACCAGCCGAGGTCAAAAGCCAAACAGAAGCGAAAGCACAAAATCAGGAGACAAGCCGGGGTAAGGAGAACAAGCCGAGGTCAGGTACACAGATAAGCAAAACAACAACACAAAGCACAAGAAGCAAGGTAGCCAGGAATATCACAGGCGCAGCACACAGCCTTCAAGGAGTTTAAATGGGATTCCCGATACCGCCCTGCAGCTGATTGGAAGGGCCTCCGGGTCCTCCCATTGGCTGGTTGCACTCGCCCCTGTCAGGAGTGGCTGGGTCCCTGTCACTCACAGAGTTGTCAGCAGCAAGTGTATCAGGGTGGAATCGTGCATCAGCTGCTGCAGCCTGCAGATCCCTAGAGCCTGAGCACAGCCCAGCCCTGACAGTGTACATTGCAAATCCCGCTTTGGCCTGTAACTAAACCTAAACTAATAACAGGCCTTCTCACAGTTCTGAGCTCATTGGCGTGCACGCATCCGCTGAGGTACCTTTAAGATGGCCGACAATTCCTGTTCTCAGATGCGAATCCTTGCTGATGAAGCTGATTTTCCGGATGCAGACGTTCCTCTCTATCTTGGCAACTGGAGAAATGCTTGTTTGAACGCACCTCGTTGCCCTTACTGGGTAAATCCTCTGGGATCCGGGTCTCCAGATGGATCCTCTAAGCTGTCAGCGGTCTTACAGTGGCTTCGACCATTGGGCCTTCGCTCCATCCAACGCTTTCTGGGTTTGCAAACTACTACAGACAGTTCGTCCGCATTTCTTCACGCTCGTGGCCCTTACGAAGAAAAATGCCAACCCTAAATGCTGGCCACCAGAAGCCCAAGAAGCCTTTGAGCGTCTTAAATCTGCATTTGCTTCTGCTCCTGTTCTGTCTCGCCCGGACCCGCAGCGTCTGTTTGTCCTAGAAGTGGATGCCTCCTCAGTAGGTGCAGGCGCTGTCCTCGTACAGAAGTCCTCCTCTGGGAAACTGGGTACTTGTGGCTACTCTCTAAAACTTCACCCCAGCCGAAAAGAATTATACAATCGTGATCGCGAACTACTGGCCATTATAAGTTAGCCCTAGAAGAATTGCGGCACTTGCTGGAGGGAGCCCGCCACCCCATCGATATCTTCACCGATCATAAAAATCTTCTCTATCTGCAGTCTACTCAACAACTGAATCCTCGACAAGCCAGGTGGTCACTCTTTTTCGCCCTCCTTTGATTTTCTCCTTCACTTCGACCACTGAAGAATGTCAGAGCGGACGCTCTCTCTAGATCCTCGGACACAGTGGGCCTGGAGCCGCCTCTGCAGCACATAGTTCCTCCAGAACGACTCCTCACGGCGGCCCCCGTGGACCTTCAACATCTACCTCCTGGAAAGACCTACGTACGCCCTGCCATGCGGCCTCGAATTCTGAAGTGGGATCATTCCTCATGCACAGCTGGTCATCTTAGAGTCCATAAGTCCCTGCAACTAATCTCTCATTATTGGTGGCCCACCCTCGCTCAAGATGTTAGAGACTTTGTCCTGGCATGTACCTCCTGTGCCCGTAATAAAGTCCCTCGTCTCAGACCCTCTGGTCTGCTTCAGCCTCTCCCGGTGCCAGAAAGACCTTGATCCCATGTGGCATGGACTTTGTTACGGACCTCCCGGCCTCCTCTGGAAAAACGGTCATTTGGGTGGTGACAGATAGATTCTTGATGGCTCAATTTGTTCCTCTGCCTGGGTTGCTCTCTGCCCCTACCTGGCCCAGCACTTCTTTCATCACATTTTTCGGTTTAGACGTCTCCCATTGCATATCGTCTCGGATAGGGGGTCCAGTTTGTTTCAAGATTATGGCGGGCTCTATGTGGTCAGTTGCAGGTTCAGCTAGACTTCTCGTCTGCATACCACCCTCAAACTAACGGGAAGGTAGAGAGGGTTAACCAAGTTTTAGGTACCTATCTACGACATTTTGTATCCGCCCGTCAGGATAGCTGGTCTGACCTCCTCCCCTGGGCGGAATTCTCGTATAATTCCCTAGACATCGGAGTCCGCTGGAGCCTCTCCTTTTTTTTATTGTGTTTGGGCTACATCCCCGTCCGCCTCTCCTCTGGCTACCTCGTGTTGCGTTCCTGCCATGGATGCCCAGTGTAGGACATCAAGGCACTCTGGCAAGTCACACAACAGGCCCTTCTATGGGCCTCCGCTCGCACCAAGGTCAGGCTGACAGGTACCGTTAGACCTCCGCCTCTATTTAAGCCGGGTGATAGAGTTTGGTTGTCTGCCAAAATATATTAGTTTCAAGGTGCCCATTTAAGTTAAGGCCCTAACATTTGGCCCTTTGTTAACGTTGGCAACTGAACTGGGTCCTACAACTCCAGCTGCTCCTACTCTGCATATCCCGAACGCCTTCCATGTTTCTCTCCTCAAACTTGTGGTGCTGAACCGCTTCTCCCGAGGATCTCGCCTTCTCCTGTGGCCAACGCTGATAACATCTTTGAGGTCAGGGAGGTGAAGGCGGAAAAAACAGTGAGGGGGAAGCGGTTCTTTCTGATTGACAGGAAGCTGTTCGGGCGTGAGGAGCGTTCATGGGAACCCGAGGCCAATCTGTCATCTGACCTCTTCTCTAAATTCCGAAGAAAGAGGGGGAGACCTAAAGTGGTCCGGTGCGGGTGCCGTGGCCGCCCGCGACCAGCCCCTTGCTGCCTGGGTCCCGGCGTCTGGCCACCTAGCCGTCCACGCTCCTGTGCTTCCTGCTCCTCCCTGTCCCAGCCCCCGCACGCGCACCCGCTGCTTGGGGCACGCGCGTGACGACTGGTCTGGATTTAAAGGGCCAGCGCGCCGGTAATTTGTCTGTTGCCGGCCGCTAGTCCTATATAAGTTACACGCCCACTGCACTCTCTGCCAGATTGTTGGTGTGCGTTAGTGAGTCTTGAGAGAGTTTGAAGTTCCGTTTGATTACCCTTGTACCAGTCAGTTCCGCTATGTTTCCTGACCTTGCCTGTTTGCCGCCTGTCCTGACCGTCTGCCCGTCTCTGACCACGAACCTCTGCCACTCGTCCTGATCTCCTGCCTGTCGCCGACTACGCGTCTCTGGATTACGATTCTGTACCACACATTACCCTGGCCGCCATCGCAAGCAAGTCACGTCAGGGGTAGCGACCTGGTAACCTCACGCCGCAGCAAGTCCATCCCACTTTGCGGCAGGCTCTTTTGAATACCGGGGGCTACTTAGACTCCACCCCCTGGCATGGCTTAACTATCTTCGCTTGCGGTGGTCCAGCGACTCCACCAAACCGTTACAACCCTGGAGCCAATCACTGGCTTCACCATTGATGTGCTGGATATATAGTATGTGAACACAGTGGCTTGTGATTGCCTGAAGGGTCATGTGAAGACTGAACGGTGACATTATCTGCCAGGATCACCGGGATGGCCTGAGTGCTGTGATGAGGGGGGTTTACAAATAAATTTTTTTTCCTTCTATATTTTTATCATGCCCCAACGGACTAACATTTTTAGTCAAGAATTACTTGAAAGACATAACTTGTGAAAAAAAATCCCTTAAAAAACTTTGCCGATGGAAAAAGAAAAAAACATGTGGCTCTTGGAGGGCAGCAAAAAAAAGGCGCTGCCAGTACTGGTTATGGTGCAATGGTGTTAAGGGCATGGTTGCATACTGGTTCTGTTGTAAAAGGGGTTTACAGGATGTAGCCCGGGGGCCCCTCTGTGCAGCCCACAGCCATCAAGATACAAACATGCTTTGTCTCCGTCCTCGTCCTTCAGAAAGTAATATTTTTTGACAGCTGCATTCCACCGATGGCCCTGTTACTGTGGGCACTATATGGCTGATACTACTATGGTGGGCACTGTATAGGTGGCACAGTTATAGTGGACACTGTGTGACATGCACTGTTATGTTGGGCACTTAATGGCTGACACTGTGTCTGTCCCTGTTATGGTGGGCACTGGATGGCTGGCACTGTTATGGTGAGCACCTGGATGGCTGGCACTGTTATGGTGGGCACTGTGTGGCTGGCACAATTATGGTGGACACTGTGTGACTTGCACTGTTATGTTGGGCACTAAATGGCTGACACTGTGTCTGTCCCTGTTATGGTGGGCACTGGATGGCTGGCATTACTATTGTGGGAACTATGTGGCTGGAATTATAGAGCTGTATATGCTATTTTAAGCAACCTTAATGAGAAATCCAGTAAATACTGTTTATTATCCTTGGATTTCTTCTTCAAAGGAGGATTTATTTCTAACACAATCATGAAATATCCAAAAGATAAACCATAATATTTTCTGAGAGTTCGAAACTCCAAAGAGGAGTAGATGAGTTGAAGAGTTGGCTATACAGTTTATGCGTAGTGTTCTCTCTAGTTATAGTTGTGAAAGCCCCATAAACTACAATAAAAATAGCACCCTCGTATTCTCTTTCTTGAGTACAAAGCAGGACCCCCTATTCTGATCTTTGACACTCCCTCTCAGCCATTTTGGGTATATACAATTGAAGATGAGGAATAACCCTCTAAGATTTACTGTGGCTCCTGCGTAAGGTACAATATGACAATCTGGCCCTTTGACCAGAAAATATTGTGCAACCCTATCTTACTATGGTCAGTATGGTGGTTTACATTTTCTGTAGGGATTGTAAAAAAGGGACACTTTTTCTTAGTAACAGTGCAGCAAAAGTGTTTTTGCTTTATGGCGATTATTATTCCATAAACCATTACAGTCTTGGGGAGGAGATGAATTTCATCCGCAGACACTGGGCATGCATACAAAGCCTCATCTGGGTAGAAAATGTATAGTTTTGCTTTCCTATTAGAACTGGATAGTCACACAAAATCATTGAAAAGCATTATAAAATATATTTATAGTGAAAACAAAATTTCTAACATACTATCATTTCCTTTGAGCATTTTGAGATAAGCATGTTTCTCTGTTCATAGCCAGTACATTTTAAACATATGTTTAAGCCATTAGCATGTCATCCCATCCATATCCTTTAGATGTTAATAGTATTATTAAAGGGTTTGTCTCACCATGTTGTTTTACAGAGCCACAGTCAGCTTCAGACTCATACTTCCGTATAGGCCATGGGTGGTTCTACAGCAGTGATTGACTTATCAGCTCTGCTGTTCCAAGCTGATCCTGTTACAGTGACATGATTGCAGGAGGTTTTTAACTTGTAGTGCACAAGGCTACAGAGCTCTAAAGAGTTAAAACTTGTCATTAACTTAGGTAACAAGCTGCTGTACTATAAATAAGACTCAGCAGGGAGTGAATTACCATGATGGGATGGTAGCTTAGAGCAATCAGATGAGAGAGAGAGAGAGCAGGGAGAGGTGATCTGAAACTTGTTTACACTAGCAGTAGATAAAGTATTCTTTATCTTCTGAACAAAGCAAAATCAAAACAGCAAAGTATTTGGTAATAGTTTTCACTCGCCTTTCTCTACATGTTAAAAGCTCATCATTGTCGTGAGAAAACATCTTTATTGATCCAGACTTTATCCTGGACATGAAAGAAGGTGACATCAGTAGATATTAACAACAGCACAGAGTAATATAAAGTCAGTTTATCAATACAATTCTGCCAAATCTTCAGGAATGATAGTCTTAGAGTCTGTTGAATTTTCTCTGACTAGGAGGTACTTAGCTGCATTAGTCAGCACAAATATGGTAAGTAAGGTAACATCTGAAATTCATCCATGGTATTAGATAAACTGTCAAACATCATATACCCAACACTTAAAGGGGTCTTCTCGCTACCAAGATCATATCTGTAATGATGGGGACAGTAAAAATAAGCACTTTTGCAATTGGATTGTATTATCTATATCATTTAGTATAGCAGGTATGAGCTAATCTGTGCGTGTCTAGAGCTATTTTTGCAGCAAAGGGTTAGGCCATGCCCCCTTTGCCCCGAGATTGGCTGCCTGATATTTCATGCACTCTCTTCCCTATGAGTTGTGTAAAATTAAAAGTGGAAATGGCTGCTGTCTGTGTCTGTGTTCTCATTGTCTTTCACTGCACCCTGAGCTGTGTAATAATTGCTGCTGAGCTCCTCTATGCCCCTTCTCCCAGTGATAGCTCTATGTGAAGGATCTGGGCAATTACTGAGTCTCTAGCTGCTAGATCCATTCTCCCCCCATATAACTCAGCCTTATACACAGAGAGGATGTCACCGCTCTGCAGACCACCTGCAATGGGCAGTTCTCATGCCAAGAGAGCTGTCACTTCCCCCTTCAAGTTCCTTGTAACCAGGACACCTGTATTGGTGTAAACAGTTCTGCATACAGCCTGAACTGATAAAACAAATGTGAGAAATACACTCTTCTCCCCCTTCTGTTATCAGGCAGGAGGTAGATGGTTAGCAGGGTGCATTTCTTCACATTTGTTTTATCAGTTCAGGCTGTATGTATAACTGTTTACACCAATACAGGTGTTCTGGTTGCAAGGAGCTTGTGGAGGGAGGTGACAGCTCTGCAGGCATGAGAATTGCCCATGGCAGGAGGTCTGACATCCTCTCCCTTCCACTGCTCACACAGAATGTTCATGTTGCCAGTCTTCAGTGAGGGGAAACCCGCCTACTACTAGGAGAGACCTGCCTATTGGGAGGAGAGACACGCTCCTGGATTTGAAACTGTAAGAGAGAGAGAAAGCTTAAGCTGCCCACAACAGCCTGTAAGGAGAAAACCCCTTTAAGCTGGCACATAATAATAATCATTGTAATAAAAATAATAACAATAATAAGAGAACAACACAGGAAATTCATAGTTACCTGATTCCAACTCTCTTTCTTTTTCTAGATTAATTCACTATTTTCTATCACAGTGAAGGAAAATGATGATCCCGTCATCTAACACTGGCTCTATATACCGGTACCGCTGTGCATTGTCACATTAAATTATACTGGATTATGTCAAGCAGGATGTAGCTCTGCATAATGTGACATGACAGAAATATTAATGGGTTGAAACACTCCATCAAGATTCACTTTCATATAACAGATGTGTTACAAACCTCTGTCTATGTGAGCATAGACATAATTTCTATAAGAGGAATAAATGAATGATTCTCACCCCTTAAGGACCAAGCAATTTTCTTCATTTTATTCATTGTCGCATTACAAGAGCTATAACTTATTTATTCTTCTGTGGACACAGAAATACGAGGGCTTGGTTTTTTCAGACAAGTTTTATTTTTTAATGGCACCATTTTGAGGTGTATATTACTTATTGATTAACCTTCATTAACTCTTTCAGGCAGGGGTGTAACTAGCAAAATGAGATGGAGGGCCCACCACCTACTGACAATGAACTAAAGCAGCATAAGTAGCAATAAATAAAGGTATAAATAAGACAGGGAACCCAGAGAGTAGTGCTAGATAACAGAAAGCCACCAACTACTTTAAAGGAACAATGAATTTATTTGCAAATTATGGTGGAAAATAAATATTTGGTCACCTACAAACAAGCAAGATTTCTGGCTCTCACAGACCTGTAACAACTTCTTTAAGAGGCTCCTATGTTCTCCAGTCATTACCTGTAGTAATGGCACCTGTTTCAACTTATCAGTATAAAAGACACATGTTCACAACCTCAAACAGTCATCACACTCCAAACTCCACTATGGTGAAGACCAAAGAGCTGTCGAAGGACACCAAAAACAAAATTGTAACCCTGCTACAGGCTGGGAAGACTGAATCTGCAATAGGCAAGCAGCTTGGTGTGAAGAAATCAACTGTGGGAGCAATAATTAGAAAATGGAAGGCATACAAGACCACTGATAATCTCCATCAATCTGGGGCTCCACGCAAGATCTCACCCCGTGGGGTCAAAATGAGCACAAGAACGGTGAGCAAGATCCCAGAACCACACGGGGGGACCTACTGAATGACCTGCAGAGAGCTGGGACCAATGTAACAAAGGCTACCATCAGTAACACACTGCGCCGCCAGAGACTCAGATCCTGCAGTGCCAGTACATGTCCGGGCCCGTCTGAAGTATGCTAGAGATCATGTGGATGATCCAGAAGAGTATTGGGAGAATGTCATATAGTCAAATGGGCGTGTTTGGAGTAGAGAGAATGCTGGGTTGCATCCAAAGAACACCATACCTACTGTGAAGCATGGGGGTGGCAACATCATACTTTGGGACTGTTTCTCTGCAAAGGGACCAGGACGACTAATCCATGTACATGAAAGAATGAATGGGGCCATGTATCATGAGATTTTGAGTGCAAACCTCCTTCCATCAGCAAGGACATTGAAAATGAAACGTGGCTTGGTCTTCCAGCATGACAATGAGCTCACCGCCAGCGCAAAAAAGGAGTGGCTTTGTAAGAAGCATTTCAAGGTCCTGGAGTGGCCTAGCCAGTCTCCAGATCTCTGGATCTGAATGGGCCAACATACCAGCAACAGTGTGTGCCAACCTTGTGAAGACTTACAGAAAACGTTTGACCTCTGTCATTGCAAACAAAGGATATATAGCAAAGTATTGAGATGAACTTTTTGGGTTTTGGGACCAAAAAAACTTTTTGTTTAGGCCCAGGAGTAGGGGATCCCAAAACCAAATTCCAGGAGGGGGGTCTAAGTAGGCCCCGGGTTTTTCACCAAAACCCCGGGCCGAAAGGGCAAAATGGCCCTTGCTCCCGGGAGCCCTACCCTGACCGACGGGTTTGCGTTTGGACCCCGATTTTTGCAGCGAGGTCCCGGGAAATTAAACCCCAAACCGTATTTGGGGGACAGGAAGGCAGGTCGGGGGCATAAAACCCGGTAGCGAAGTGTGGGAAAACACAATAACGGGAAAACGCATTTCAAAACGCTAACTCTACGGCAGGGGGGGAACAATAGACCGGTGGGGAAAAAGGGTTAACAGAAGGTGGGAAAAAAACCAGAGGGCCCCCAAAACAACCTAAAGGGATTAAAAAGGGGCCCTAAAAATAAGGGGTTAAAGGGGGGCCCCTCCCTAAAAAACCAAAAAAGGAGGGGCCCCTTTACAAACCCAAAATAAAAAAAATGGGCCCTACAAAATTTTTTAAAAAAAATTCGGAATTGGGGGGCCCTAAAAAAAACCCAAAAAAGGAAAGGTTGGGGGGCCCAAACAACTAAAGGAAGGGCCCCGGAACCCACCAAAAGGGAAAGGGGCCCCTCCAAAACCCAAACAAAAGGGAAAATTCCCAAACAACAAAAGGGAAAGGGCCCTAAAAAAATTCCCTAAAAATGACCCTAAAAACAAAGGAAAAAGGGGCCCTACAAAAAAAAGAGGTTTTAAAAAAAAGCCCTCCAAAAAGAAAAATTTAAAAGGAGGGACTCAAAAAACAGGGGCCCCAAAGCTGCCTACAGCGGCCCCTAAGCTACCTACGTTTTTCCTAAGCTATTTAGCTACCCCCACCCCTTTTTTAAACCTAAATATTTGACTGGGGGTCAAAATTTCCCGGGGGTAATTTTTCCCAATTTGGGCCATTATAGAGGGGGGAGTTTTGTACAGGGTGGGGGGGGGCCACTAAATTTGGGGAAAAAATATAAAAAAATTTAAGGAGTCCTCAGGGGCCTTGTTTAAAAATTCAAAAAGGGACGATGGGGGGAAGGGAGGAATCTCATGGAAGGCGGGAACCCGAATAGGAAAAAAGAGAAAGTTAAAACGCTCACCCAACAAGATTTCCCCCGGGTGGAGGCCCAAAAATTGTAAGAAAAACAAAGGGCAAACTATTACCACAAAAGGGTTTCACTGAAAGGGAAAGGAAAAAAGTTGGTCTTTGTTTTAAAGGGTTTATATTTCAGTAACAATAGGGGCGGAATTATTCAGTTTTGGGTTATTTGGGGAATATTTTGGGAAATTTGATGTGCATATTTTTTAAGGTGCTTGTATATTTTTTTTAGTTTTGTGATACGGGGCCCTTTGGAAAAACTGATTTGGTCATAAAAAAAAGGTGGTGCTAGGTCAGCAAATGGTAGGGGATGGGTTAGCGGTTTTTTTATTTAGTATTTGTAATTGTTTCTTGGAAACTTTTTGTCGGGGAATACGGCTTTGCCAGTAACATTAAAAGTGGTGCCCAAGGGGGGCCCGGAAATTTCCCGGGACCTCGTAAAATGAACTACCTACAAAAAAAAATAAACTGTCCTTGAAAATAATCCAGCAAGAACTAAATCCAAAAAAAATGGAAAATTGCTTTTTTTTTTTACTTGTGCCCCCAGAAAAATTTTTTTTTTTTTCCAGGGTGGGGGGGGGGTTGTGGGAGGGGAAAGATGGGTGGGGCTTTTGGGGAAACGGCCGTGTTGGGGGGTGTACCCGGGGGGTTGGGTCCCGGAGGGGGGGAGCCAGGGCCCAGAGGGGGGGGGGGGGGTTCCAAATGCTCCACTGTATGGGCCCCCCAAAATTTTCCATGGGGGGCCCGGGGGCTAGGGGGGGCTAGGGCCCCTATATTTTGCCCAAGCTTTTCGGGGGACAACTGGAACAAAAACAGAAATTTTTTACTTTCTCAATTCATCCCCCACTCCCCCTTAGGGAAAAAAAAACTTTTTGTAACTTTTTTTCTGGGGGTTTAGTCCCAATTATAAACAAAAGCCAAAAAGCTTTATACATTTTTTCCTTTCTTTATTTTTAACTTTTGCATAACACAAACACTTTTTTTTGTTGACAGATCTGAAATGAGGGCTTTAAATTTTTTGAAAGGAAAAACCCTTTAAAATTTTTATTGGTGGGTTTTTGGGGAACAAAAGACTTTTCATTTACTTCCTTTTATGTTTTTTTGGGAAAATAGAATTAAAAAAAAATTTGAAAAATTTGGGATATTTTTTGTTATTTAGTTTTTTGCTTTCCCCTAGGAGCAAAAAAAAGTGATTTTTTTTAAAAATTTTTTAAAAACTTTTTATTAATTGAATTGAAACACGAGGGGCTAAAAAAAAATTATAAAATTAAATTTTAATTTTATTAATTTTTTGGCACAAATACCGGCATAAATTTGCACAATTATTAGGTGTTAAAAAGAAAGGGGATGGGGCCGAATCGTTTCTAACAAAGGGTTTTTCTTTAAAAATTTCGGGAAAAACTTCGGTTCAAAGGAAGTCAATTTTGGGGGTATTTTCGAGTGAACGAAGTTTGCTTTTGATTGATAAAATGGCTGCGAGCAAAAAGGCGCTACAGGGGGCAAAGCCCTGGGAGGAAAAAGGGGCCCATAGCCTCATGACAGTGCAAAGGAACCAATCAAGACCGCGGGTTTCTGTGACGTCCCTGCACAAAAAAAAGTCCGGGCGAAAAAGCCGGGAGCCACACTCCCCAAAACTGGGCTAAATCAGGAAGGGTTCTCCCGCGCTGAAAATTTACTAAAAGAATTAATTTTAAATAGCAAATTTTCTGTGGGGTCTCACTTGTCTCAGAGACTGTTCCCCTTTTAAATTGTTTTTTTCCCAAATTTTTTTGGGGGGTTTTTGGGATCTAAAAACCATGGGGTTGTCCACGCAGGTTTCATATACATTCAATACCCAAGGGGGTTAATTTTTTTAAAGCCAAATTTCCAGTTTTTGTATTTCATTTAAAAGGGAAAACCAGGGCTTTTTTTCCCCAATTTTTTCCCAAAAAAATAACCCCCTTTTCCTTTTTTTTTTGGGGCTAAAAAAGGGTTTCTCAAAATTTTTCTAATTTTTTGGCGAAATTTACACCCCGGGGTTAAATTTAAAAGGCTTTTTTTTGCTGGTTTGCTGACCCCAAGAAACCGGCCTTTTTCAACGCCAAAAAAATTTTAAATTTTTTTCCTGTTCCAAATTCACAAGAAAAGGGAAAAATTACAACGTATTCATTGGTTGTGGGGCTTAAAAAAAACACGCAATTTAACACCCAAAAAAGCTACTATTTTGTGGGGCTAAAATTTTTTGGGCGAAATTTTAACATCCGGGGGTTTAAATTTTAAGCGGATGTTAAAAAAAATTTTGTTTCTTTTGTGTTTGCTTAAAACCCCAAAAACCCCCAAGGAAAAAAACCCCCGGGAAACCTTTTTTTCAACGGCCCCAAAAACCAAAAAAATTATTTTTTCCTTTTGACTAATTCAAAAGCAAAGGTTAAAAACAACTGAAATCTCTTGTTGTGGGGGGGCGTAGAAAACAACGCAATTTTTAACAGGGTAAAAAAGCAACTATTTTGACGGCCAATTCTTTGGCGCAATTTTAAAACCAGGGGTTTAAATTAAGCGTTGTTTTTCCTGGTGTGCTGAAAAAAAAATAACCGTCTTTTTCAACGCCAAAAAATAATCCCTTTTCCTGAAACCAAATTCACAACAAAGGTTAATTACAACTGTTCTCTTGTTTTGGGGCGTAGAAAACACCAATTTTTAACCCGCTACATAGCTACTATTTTTGGGGGCTAAATTTTTTTTGGGGGCGAAATTTTACACCCGGGGTTTTAAATTTAAGGGGTTTGTTTTGGCTGGGGGTGCTGCCCCCAAAAACCCCCGGTCTTTTTTCAACGCCAAAAAAATAACTTTTTTCCTGTACCCCAAATTCCCAAGTCCAAAAGGTTAATTAACCTTTTTTGGGTTGCTTTTCCTTTTAAGCAAAACACACAGTTTTTTTAAACGACACAAAACAAAAAAATTTTTCCCGGGGGCCCATTTGTGGGAGAAACAATTTATACCCAAAGGGGTTACCCAACTTTTACGGGGTTTTCTTTTGGGAAAAAAACAGGGTGTATATTTATCATATAGAATATCATCACAAACAGGCCCTGTAAAATTTAAAGAACAAAACAGAAATGTCAGAAAAGGGGAGGTGGGCAGGCTCTGCACCGGGCGAGGGGGCATTGGCAAAAAACTTTTCCCCGGGAACCCAAGCCCGGGTCCCCGCACAGCAAGGGACGTCGCACCAGGGGCCCACTCGGGGAGGCCACAACGGTGCGTCAACTAGCGGCCGGTGGTTGTTAAAGCAACCCGGGGGTTCTTGATTGGTTGCGGGGGGTTCACCCCTTTTCCCTCCCAATGACATCTGAAAAACCCCCACCAAAGGAGTGGGGTTGGGAACCTCAACACAACCTTTAATTTTTGGCAGGGGCCCGGGAGGGGGTCAGGGGGGCCCTCACCGTCCTCAGCCCCCCCTCTGTCCCACCCGGGGTTCCCTAACCAAAAAATCAACAAAGTGGTCTGGGCTCAGCGCCACAAATAGCGGGGATAAACCCAATTTTTAGGAGGGCAGCCAGCAGCTTTTGGCAGCAAGGGAAAGGGGCCAATTTTCGCCTGCTTTTTTGCAGTAGGCGGCAAAGTATAGAGTTGAGAGTGGCATGGGAGGCCCCATGGGTGAGAGGCCCAACCTGGGAATCCCAAGACCGGTAAATGAGACAGAATGACGATAAAACACAAATAATAATAAATTAAACCGCCCGCCCCTTTGGTGGCCCCAGGTGACCCAAGGGCTTTCCATCGCAGAAAAGGGGGCGCCCCCCTTTTGCGCGTAAGGCAGCACCCGCACCCAACAAGGGGTTTCCGTGTGGGGCCGTAAATTCAGCGGGATACAGCTTTTGTGGGGTTCGGGATCCAAGCCCAGTTTTTAAAAAAAAAACCCCCCCTTTCGCAGGTCCAAAAAAGGGAGCAGAAAAAAGGGGCTCGGGCGAGGAAAGCGGCGGCAGTAGCCCACCAGTGCGGAGCGTTGGGCGGTAAAATCCGATCCCGGGCGGTGGGGAAAATTCTTTGGGCTAAGACACCGGGGGGTCCCGAAAAAGGGTTTAATATGTAAAAATTGTGGGCAAAAAGTGAACCCAGGGGGCCCCGGCCCTTTTGGCCCCCCCCCCGTTCCCCCCATGAAAGCGTCCCCAAACCCGGGGCCTGGGAAGAAACGGGCCCAAAATTTGTGGTGGTCCACCCCTGCCGCCCCAAAACCCACGGGCACAGCTAGCCCCCATTTGCACGCAGGGAAAAATTGCACCCCTTTAAAGGCCCACCACCTCGGGCAAAAGGGAGCTTTTTTTCTCTTTGACATCATCTCCCGGTCCAGAGCTCCTTCCCACGCCCCCCAAATGGGGGCCACCAGGTGGGTTCACGAGGCATTGCAAAAGAAACATATGCCCCAAAACCATCCGGGAGGGCGGGCATTTTGGCCCCGGCTCCTTCCAATTTTTTGGTACGGGAAAGTCCCCCCCTTTCCCAAATGGGTGGACCCCCCACCGAATAAAAAACTAATGGCTTGGGTGCCAAAGCCAAAAAGGAAGTTCCCAAGCCGTTTTTTTCTTTTCCAAAAAGCAGTACCACATTTTCTAAAATGTAGAAAAAGAAGGGGGCATCCTTTGGCTTATGGGTTTTTTTCCAAGGGGGCACGCAGCGCGGACTTTCGGGATTTTAAACAACGGCCCAGGCCGAAACATGCCCCTTTTTAGGGCCCACGGGGTGAAAGTTGTTTTTCCACCCAAAGGCACACCAAGGAAACTTTGGAAAACAGGAGACCCCTTCCCCCTTCCCTCCCCCACGTTGTCAAACTGCGGGAAACCTTTTCCCCCGCCCAATTCCCCGCCTCCTCCTCCCCCCCAAACCACCACCACCTCAGCCTCCACAAGTACTGCTCCATCATCCCACAAATGTAGGCAAAAGCGGTGCCCACCATTTCTACCCCGGGGGCTTCCCTGGGCAACGAAGTCAAAACAGGGGGGGAAAACTGCTCCGCGTCATGGGGAAAGGAAAAAATCGATGGGGGTTTTCCTCCGCGCCAACGCAAATGGGAACCCAAATGGTGGGACAATGGAGAAAAATGGTGCCCGGTGCCCCGAAAAGGGATGGTCCATGTTTCCCTGCATGGCCACTTTTTTTTCAATCGGTTTTAAAAAAAGGGCCCTTTGAAGTTTTTCCCACCTTTTCTTCAAAACATTCGAAAATGGGCCGGGAAAACTGTGCAATTTGCATTTTTTTTCCCTTTCTTACAAAGCCATAACAACCCCCCTCTTTTTGCAGCGGCAAAAAGGGCCTCCCCCAACCACCCCGGGATTTTCGATGTTTCCACCCGCGGGAATTTCCCCAGCCTGCACATGTTTTACCACTGTATAAACAAAAAAGGCCCTTTAAAACCAATTGTTTTGATGATCCGGGCAGACAAAGAAACTCCCCTTTTGTAAACTTTGATGTAAACCATTTGGCAGCTCTTCCCGGGGACCCTGAAATTTTTTTTTGAGTCCCAAATTCGGGAAGGCGACGTTTTTTTGTCTTTCGCCAGGACTATGGGTTTAAATAACGCCCATTCCACGTTTTTCATGCCCCGGAACAGATGCTGAAAAATCTGTCGGAGGGGACTGGAGAGGGTTGGCGACTAAAACCCTCGGGCCCCCCATGAGCCCAAGGGGATTGGGAAATGGAGGAGGAGGGGGGGAGGAGGGACTTTGGAGCAAAATCCTTGTTTTTTGGGTGAAATAATTTGGGGTTTTTTCCCCTACCCAAGGGGAACAAGAGAGGAGGAAGGGGAGAGCTGGAGTAGGGGGATGGAGATAAAGGAAAAATTAGGCAGATGACCCCCAAGCACCGGGGCATTAACGGGTGAAAGGAGGCAGGACCCCCTCGGGTTCACTTGTGCAGATGGCCCGCAGGGGGGCTTTTTTTCCTTTGGCCCTATGCCCGGCCGAATAGTCAGCATCGGGCAGGGGGAAAGACTTCGGGCTCCCCCCCCTATGGAAACCCCCTATTGGCCAAAAATTTGGACCCTTTTTTCCCCCGCAATTGAGAGGGAAGAACCCCCCCCCCCCCAAAAAATTTTTTTAAAAAAAAGGGGGGAAATCCCCCGGGAAATCTTTGGGCCCACTGCCTAATGTGCGGCATCGTCCCTCCTCGGGACAGGTCTGCCCGGGGGGGGTTCCTCACGCCACGTACTACTGCCGGGCTGTTTGGGGGAAGGGGTGGGGGGGGCAGGAGCATTACCCACTCCTTTCCGTATTAACCAAAATTTTTGGTTTCAGTGTTTAGAAGCTTCCTTCACCCGCCTAGTGGGAGGGGCATTCGCCACAGAAAGCACGGGCAACCGGGAGCAGCCCAAACCCAACGGGTTTGGGCCTATTTTTCCCGAAACTCGCCACCTCAGTTAGAATTTTCCGCTAAACTACTGGGCAGCCAAACTGGATGTGGGGTTGCAAATTGCATGGAAAAAGGGGTCCTGGGGGGCCCCAGTAGGGGGCATCAAGGGGTTGTTTAAGTGCGGGGGGGGCCCAAACGTTCCCCAAGGAAACCCGTTTGTCCAGGGGAAAATTTTGGAACGACTGCCCCTTTTGCCCAAATGAATCAGGCGGGGAGGGGGCCAGGATTTCCCACACCCCTTTATTTTTAGGCGTCAGTCTGGGGTTCAAATTTACCTCCCTCAGCCACTATTCGATGCCCCCACCCCCTAAACCCACATCTGCTGAATTTTTTTCTCCATCTGCCTACCACCATTTTTAAACCAGGGACTGGAAATTTCCCAACCCACCTAAAACACCTGTAAATTGTGCCACTCAAATGACCTCATGCGGCTGTGCTGTTGCGTTTGCCGGGGACATCCACACTGTGCCCCATTTTTCCCACGGGCCCTGACCTAAATGCTGCGGCTGGGGCTGCGGCCATTCCCCACACGGTTGTAAAATTTTTCCCACTGCCGCCCCAAAACCCGGGCTCCCGCCTTTACCTCCGCCCCTTCAGTCATTTTGCCACTCTGGGGCTTCCTCCGTTTTGCCCCCCTCCAGAAGCCCTTTTTCCACGGGCCTTACCTAAACCTTTTGCGCCGGGCCGGACCTCCACACTGTGGGGGATTGTGCCACCGGGGGGCCTAATACTTTTTTGGCCACCCCAGAAGAAAATTTTTCCACGCCTGACCTAAAGCTGTTTGCTGTTGTGACCTCCACACTGGGGTGATTGTGCCACCTTTTGGCTTCCTCGTGTTTTGCCACCTCCAGAATGTCATTGTCCACTCTGGGGAACCCAGCAGCGTGGCGGCCGCCGCACCTTCCCCACCGCACAAAAAGGGCCCCCCCTGAGCTCTCAGCTTTTCTTTTTTCCAGCTTTCGCTGGCATGATTTTAATCAGGCTACATTCCCACTTCAGTTTTTTGGTCAGTTTTGCCCTCTTAAGTGCCCAGGGAATTTTATAGTGAAGCGATTCTAAAAGCGGCGGCAGTCTTCTGCGTGTCATACTAAAACACAACAGTGTATGAAGACCAAACCAAAGCCCCCTCTGCATATTTAAGCATGACACAACGTTTCTACAGCACCCTGCAGGCTCTGTGCAGCCTGGAAATAGCTGCTTTTTTAAAGTGATTCGTGCCGAAGTAATTCGGAACGAAACGAATTTTGTCGGAAAATTCGTCAAGTGACCGAATCGAATTTTTGAGAAATTCGCCCATCTCTAGTCATAAGGCTATGTTCACACGGCTTAATTGCGGGACGTGTTTCGCCCCGCAATTACGCCGTGTGTACGAGGGTGGGGCACGGGGGCCGCCAGCCCGCCAGCCCCATAGACATTCATTATTCTTGTCGCGTATACGCCGTGAATTATCGACATGTCCCTTCTCATCCCACTTGCCGTATTATGCAAGCGGGGAGAGGAGACGTAATCCATAGTTCTCTATGAGAACTGTGGATTACAGTAATGACTGGGACATATCTCGCCCGTTATTTAGCGCAGTACGGCGTGAAATACGGGGCGAGATACGTCCCAAAATAAGCCGTGTGAACATAGCCTAAGTGTTATACCAAATGTCTGTTGATCTCTACTCCACCCCGGTATTCAGCTAACAGCTTGTGCACATGTCTGCAAAAGCTATATAGTCATGCTGCCTTGAAGAAATGCACCTCACACAACACCATCTAACGTAGGCAGTTGAGGGAGAGCCGACCATCAGAGTATGTCCCAGGGCAAACAACTACCACCATCATCCTCTGTGCAGACCCCTTGTCACTGGTGCCGGGTGCTAGAGAAGCATAAGAGGTGCAGTTGATGGAGTGATAGCCGCCGTGACCAGAGCAACAGCCGTGAAGGCTACCTCTGCTTCCAGCCCTGCCCCTTTCTGCACCCGGTCACCATATTATCTTTTAGTCCCACTTGGGAACTTAAACATGCAATCATTTGATTGCCCATACAATACAATACTTTTGTAGTGCATTGTATTATGTCAGTGTAAAACTGGCAGACTTCTGTCTGGACCCTACCTCTGACAGGACCTAAAAAACATACACAAAGATCAGACCTGGGAGCCTTTAACCCCTTAAGCCCCAGGCCTGAAAAGTAGTTAAAGGGGTTGTATCATTTCATTGGTCTTCAGAATAAGGGGACAGTGTCCCCCCTGTAGCCAGTGTCCCCCCTGTAGCCAGTGCCCCCCTGTAGCCAGTTACCCCATGTAGCCAGTGTCCCCCTTGTAGTCAGTGTCCCCTTTTAGTCAGGCCCCCCTGAAACCCAGTGCCTCCGTACCATTTGCCCCCCTTGTACCAGTTTCCCCCCTTGTAGCCAGTTGTCCCCCTTGTAGCCAGTTGCCCCCCTTTTAGCCAGTTGCCCCCTGTAGAACAGTGAAGGGGGGATGATGTCACCCAGCTGGGAGGGGAAGAAACGCCCCTGCATTTCTAGAATTTTAGAAGCTGAGATCAGTATGAATCAGCCAAACTAAAGAAGCGATACATCCCCTTTAATAACCAGAACATTTTTTTTAGTTTTTGCCTCCTTACGTTTCAACAGTTGTAACTTTTTTATTTTTTCAATGACGCAGTTGTATGAGGCCTCGTTTTATTCGAGACAAGTTGGACATTATGGGGGAATAGTTTAAGTTCACTTATAAATAATTGCAGATTTTTAAAAAAAATGTTAACATTTTTTTTTTTACATTTTTTTTTACACCATTCCCATTTCACACTTTATAACTTGTTAGATTAATTCTATAGGTTATTTGGTTTGTGTGGCTACCTAATATGGGTAGAGTTTTTTTTGTGTGTGTAATATATGCACGATTATTTTTTATTAAATATTTACTTTTATTTTATTATTTATCATTTGATTAATTTTTATTTACACTTTTAATGTTTTTTACTTTTTTTTTTTTAAATTTCATGAAGGGAGAGCTGGCAAAAGCCGTCGCTGTAGACGAACGACCTGCACCAGCCAATGTCAAAAGTCAGTGGGCGGTCGTTAAGGAGTTAATAGGTCAACAGGGTTAAATAGCTCGGATCTGTAGTTTCTCCATTCTTTGCTATTTGAGCAAGGTCCTGGCTATCATCAGACATCTGAGCCCCTGTTTTATTCAACACAGGACACTGATGCCAGCTCATTGTTGACCCACTGACAAAAAAGTATTATGGTCCTTAAGGCATAGTTGCCAACTTTTGAAAATGGAAAAGCAGGAGACTAAAGAGGGCGGCGCGCATAGCGCGCCGCGGGAAAAATTTGCATGGACACGCCCATCTTTTTGTGTGTCACGCCCCTTCAAAAAGCCACACCCACTCCGCCTAACTACATAATAGCATTGGAAGAAAGCCAGGTAGATGCCAGGATAGCCAGGTCGTAGCCCCCCATAACCAGGAAGTGCCCCTTAGGCCTTGTTACAACCCAACGGCTTATTTGGGCACGGATTGGCGCCGTACTCCGCGCCGGATTTGCGCTCAGTACGGCACCAATCCGTCGAGTCATTAAAGGTAATCCACTACTCTCAAAAGAGAACAGTGGATTCCGTCGCTCCTCCCCCTCGGCGAAACCGCCGCGGGGGAAGAAAGTGACATGCACATTATTTACGGCGCGTACGCCGGCCCTGCCCCCGTCCCGCCCCTTATTCACGGCGGATTTGTGAGCTCAATATGGCTCACAAATCCGTCGGGAATAAGCCATGTGAACACGGCCTTACAGGCAGGTAGATGCCCCCTTGTAGCAAGGTAGATGCCCCCTCTGTAGCTAGGTAGATGCCCCCCTTTGTAGCCAGGTAGTTGCCCCCTTTGACCAGGTAGTGCCCCCTTTAATAGTCAGGTAGTTCCCCCTTTAGTAGTCAGGGAGGTAGTGCCCCCTTTAGTAGCCAGCCAGGTAGTTGCCCCCCTGTGTTGCCAGGTAGTTTCCCCCTTTAGTAGCCAGCCAGGTATTGCCCCCATTGTAGCCAGCCAGGGAGTTCCCCCTTTAGTAGCCAGCCAGGTATTGCCCCCCATTGTGGCCCGCCAGGTAGTTGCCCCATTGTAGCCCAGCCAGGTTTAGCCCCCATTGTAGCCAGCCAGGTAGTTGCCCCCCTTGTAAACCAGCCAGGTAGACCCCCCCCATTGAAGCCAGGTAGTGCCCCCTTTAAAAGTCAGGGTAGTGCCCCCTCTTAGTAGTCAGGTAGTTGCCCCCTTTATAGCAGGTAGTTAGTGCCCCCTTTTAGTAGCCAGCCAGGTAGTAGTGCCCCTTTAGTAGCCAGCCAGGGAGTTGCCCCTTTAGAGCCAGTAGTAGTTGCCCCCATTGTAGCCAGCCAGGTAGTTGCCCCCATTGTAGCCAGCCAGGTATTGCCCCCATTGTAGCCAGCCAGGTAGTTTGCCCCCATTGTAGCCAGCCAGGTATTGCCCCCATTGTAGCCAGCCAGGTATTGCCCCCATTGTAGCCAGCCAGGGAGTTGCCCCCATGGTAGCCAGCCAGGTAGTTGCCTCCATTGTAGCCAGCCAGGTAGTTCCCCATTGTACCAGCCAGGTAGACCCCCCCCCATTGTAGCCAGGCAGAGCCCCCATGTAGTTAATAAAAATAAAATAATAAATTTCCAACTTTACCTGACCAGGCTCCCGCAGCTCCGGCCAGGCTCCTGCCCGATCCTCCCTCAGCCCGCGCGGGGGAAATGAGAGCAGCCGCCCCGTCATTTCCCCTGCCCCGTGACTGTGCGTACCGGGCACAGCGCCGACATACAGGGGGGGGGGACGCTCCCCTCCCCTCCCCGCACAGTGAACCCGGGGGGTGATAACCCCGCGCCCCCTTTCACCCCCCCCGTGGGAAGGGACCGCGGCGCCTGGTAGCGCACCAGCGCTACTCCGGCGCCCGGCCTTTTAAAAACCCCCCCGCCACCCTCGGCGGCGGAAAATGCCAACCCCCCCCGGGGGGGGCGGGAGAGGCCCCCCAAAAACGGGACCCCCTGCCAAAAGGGGAGATTTGGGCATGTATGCCTTAAGGCCTTAAGTGTTCGAAATTTGGGCAAGGGGTGGGCACAGGATTTTAAAAAAAACTTAAAAGCAGAACATTTAAAAGGTTGTGCAGTACCAAGAGTGAGAACATCATATGAGCTATAGGTACCACAGGTAAGCAGCATATATACTATTCATTAAGCAGTGACTGCAAGATAGACCTAGCCTAGGGTGGAGGTCCCCTAGGACCTCCAGAAGGTAGAGGTCACATGCCCTTTGAACCTTCCCTATCTCACGGCCCTTTTTGCATTTATGTCTGTTAAGGTGCTTTCACACGGTGGGGGTTTTGGGGTGCGTTTTTTGGATGCTTTTCGTGCAGGGGGCAAGCAATTAATGATGTACTTTTTGCAAAAAAAATATATCCAAAAACTGCACCAAAACCAACCCCGTGTGAAACCCCCCTTACTCATCGACTTAAAATCCCCAACTGTTACTCTATAAAAATAATGATTTTAAAAGTAATTCATTGGGTAAATCTATTAAAAAAACTGAAATTGTAATGTTTTTAAATTTAAAAAATAAAAAAAAAAATTATAACATGTCCATAAAAAAGTACAACATTACCCCTGGTCACTTCTGTGTCAATTTTTTTTTCGAAATCTCTATGAAGGGGGAACCTTGACCCAAAAACTAAATTGGCTTTTGGGATTCCACCACACGTCGTATTTTTTGACACAGAAAGTAGCATAGCATGCTGAGCTATTTTTCCATCATTTCCCTATGGAATCTATGGAATTTGTGAACCTCTGACGCAGACGTAAAACAAGCCTTAAAGGGGTTGTCTCACTACAAGGATTGCTTTTTATGTCAAAAAAATCGCAAAAACAAGTCATTTGCAATATATACAAATTACCATGCCTCCCAATTCCCTAATATCCCCTCTTGTATGGGGGCACAGCTCCTCAGACGCTATAGCTACAGACCTTTTTGATCTCTCCTGATAGGTTCCAGCACGGGTGTTTTGCTCAACCTGGCCTACTGCAGCCTGTGGAACCCATAAACACACCCCTAAATTTTCAAAATGAAACCAAGAAAACGACGAGGTAAGATAAAATCAATGTGTAGAAAACCCCTTTAATTTACAGTAATTTGATGGAGAAAAAAATTTAATTATAGGGAGTCATAGTACTATTCCCTTTGTGTCGTTACAAACAGCCTGGCCCAATTAAGGTTCCTGGTCCCCCCCCTTTATTAAAAAGAAAAAAAAAAAAAACCCCAACCTGCAAAGCCCCCTTTTTAAAGTGTAATGGGGGGGGGAAGAAAAAAAATTTTCCCCCTTCCCTTTTTCATAAAATTTAAAAAATGTAACAAAAAAAACATTTTTCACACAAAAAACTTTTTTGGTTTTGAAATTTGGGACTGGAAAATTTTGGGAAAATGAATTTAAGTCAAAAAACCCCACCAGGGCCTTTGAAAAGGGCAATTACTGAAAAAAGAAGCTTTTATTGCTACCCCTTCATCATAAAAAACTTTGGTTTTTTAAAATCTGAAGAAATTTAACCCTTTTTTCAAAGGGTTTTTTTTTTTTTTTTAAAACCCCAATCCAATACTTGGGGGGGTCACCCCCTCCATTTAGGGAAAAAAAAAAAAACCCCCGAAGGGTTTTCTTTGAAGCCTTGAGGGGGGGGAAACCAAAAATCCCCAATTTTTCCCTATGGTTAAAAAAACCCAAGAAAAATTTTTTCCAAAAAAAATTTTTTGAAAAACGGTATGAAATTATCGGGGTGGGAAAAATTAATTAAATGAAACCCCAAACCCCCCCAAACCCCCCTTTTTCAAAAACCCTTTTTTTTTTTTTTAAAAGAAATTTTTTTCAAAGTTTTTTGGAGAAACATACGAACCCCACATTTTTTTTAAACCATTTTTGGAAGGGGGGGCCCCCTTTTTGGGGGTTTTTTCCCCCCAAAATTTTAAAAGGGGCCCTTTGGGGGTTTTTTTTTTTTTTGATTTTTTCCCCTTTAAAGGGGCCTTTGGGGGGAGGGAAAAAATGGGGACCCCTTTTCCACTTGAAAAAGGGGGGAGTTAAAAAGTTCTAAAATTTATTAACCCCTTTTTTTTCCCCCCCAAAAAATTTTATAATTAAAAAAATTTTTTTCTGAAAAAAAGGGCCAAAAAAAAAAAAGGGCCCAAAAAAGTTCCCCGTAATCACGATTAAAAAATTTAAAAAAGGGTTTTTAAATTTTATAATTTTTTTATAAATTTTTAATTTAATATTTTTTTTTTTTCAATTTTTTTTTTTAATTAACATTTTTTTTTAAAATTTTTTTTAAAAGTTTATTTTTTTGGAAAAAAAATTTATTTTTTTATAGTTTTTAATTGCATCAGTAAGCATGGCCCCCAGCTGTAAAAAAAGTCTTTTTACTTTTTATTGCGGGACAGTGAAAATGGAGCAGGATTTCCTTCAATCCCTGTATGTTTGAACTGCAGAAGAAAAAGGTTCATACATTCTGGCACATTCTACATTGCTTTAGAGCTGTTGAGAAGTGGCCTGTCATCAGAAGGATTCATACATGTTGTCCTTATTCTTTATATAAACTGTAAAAATGTAGCTGGAAACTCAGTTGTTACAAAAAACTTTAAACATCAAGTGCCACATGTATGAACACTGTCTTGGTCTAAGACTTTTCTTGTTACCCCCTGAACCAAAATTCCCCTTTTTATTTCTTAGTGCTCGAAAAATGAAAGGGGAAACTCTGATTGGTTTTTTGGGTAACAAGGGGAAAATCTTAGAAAGGCAGTTTTATAAATGTTTCCTTAAAAAGGAAATACTCAGTTTCTATTATTTCAAAACATATTTTATCTTTTTTATTAACATCTACCTTTTGGGGCCTTGTGGCAACTTGGCGCACCCCGTGACCCCCCCTGTGGTTTAGTAAGAAGTTTGCTGTGTTTAATGTTTTGTAAAATAGGCCCAACGGCTGCCAAAAAAAAATAATCCACCCCTTTATTATTGTAGGGCCCTTTGCTGTTCTTTTGAATCAATTGCTGAATCTTTCCAACTTTTCAGCAAAATACTGTCATGCATGTCTAGCTTCGCCTCCGACAATCAGAGAAAAAATATAGATATCTTGACTCATGAGGAAGTGTAATGAGATGAACAGACAAAGCATGGGCAAAAACATTCATTGGGGGCTATCCCTTTAGGGTTTGGTAAAATTTCTTCTTTTATCTGCTTTTGCTTTTTTTCCCCTGGAGGTTTTGTTGTGCCATTTGGTGACTATAAACGTTAATTTTTTACCCCAAATCGGTCCCGATTTTTTTTTTCCCCCTTTTCCCTAGGGGCCCCTTGTATGAAAATGGTCGTCTAAAATTTCTTTGTTGCAATGCAACCCAACCCCAAAGCTCCCTTTTATCTTTTTTGAGCCTTATGAAATTAAAGTGGGCTTGTTTTGGGTTTCCATGGGGGGACAAAAAGAAAGTTTGCCCTAGATAGTTTTAATACATGTTCTTCATATTTTTTTGTTCCATGGTTACAGTTTTTTTTGTTACAACTCTCGTTGCTTTTTACTTTTCCCAATTGTATTTTAAAATTTAAATTTTGATCATATATGCTTATTATTTATTGTGGTGCATGTTTTCTTCCGGTGGGTAGAGAAAAAAATTAGAAACTTTTAAAATAATTTTGGTAATATTTTGGTCTCCTATAGAGACTTAGCCATGGTTGCAGACTAAAGCATACCCTGAGTATAGTCTGACCCTACACTTGTGTTATTCCACTTTATCCAACCATTTTTATTTTTATTGGTTTTGTTATAAAACAGTAGAAGATGAATGGAAAGGGCATAACTTAAAGGGCATGACTGAGGATCGACTTTATATGGATACATCTCATGGTGGCATAAAAAATCTAGGTGGGAAATTGTTCATGAAACTCCTTTACAAAGTTGCTTCGTTTTGTTAGATGAACTGGAGAAATAGAAAAAGGTTTCGAGTATGTCCCCTTGCATTTAAGAACGGAATGATAGGCTGCTGCTTTTATCATCTTAAGGGTATGTGCAGCGTTTTGCAATAGGATTTTCAATCCGACAAACATATGAGTAAAACGTATCTAAACATGTACCCAAAGTGTGGTATGTGTTCAGGGCCGGACTGGGAATAAAAATCAGCCCTGGCACAAAGCCCCCACCAGCCCACATACAATATCCACTTAAAAAAATTTCCCTCGTTCTCGCATCTCACCACAGTTTAAAATAAACTACATTATAAAGCGGCTTTCACATGGAGCATTTTTGGTGCGTTTTTTATGTGTTTTTGGTGCGGTTTTGTGCAGCAAGGCAGAGCAGTTAATGCTGTACATTTCTGCACAAAAAAATGCATCAAAAAATGCACCAAAACCGCTCTGTGTGAGAGCTCCCTACATACAAGCAAGAAAGAAAAAGTGGTGCAGAGAAACCCCTCATCACAGAGTCATATGTGCACTTGCTTTACAATCAGGGACAAGCCTACACTGACACTACATAAGCACCAACATAACCTACAACCCCCCCAATCACCACCAGTAGTCAGGTCACCATAACATTAATACAGCACTGATTCAATACAGAAGTAAAATGACCCCTGATAGCAGGGACTCACAGGAGACGTCATCTCTGATTGGAGTTGTTCTCTTCTCCTTTTCTTCTTTCTCCGTCCAGTACAGCATGCAATGTCTTCTTCTCCCGGTCACTACTCGTCCCTGTAGAATTTACCACAAATACATCTTAGGCTCCTCTCTCTTCCAGCACTTTCCTATCAATTTCCCAAACAGCGTATGTTAGACCCTAAAAATTATAAATTATAAAATGTCAGATAAGTGGCATGTAAATAGGTAGACCCCCATTAGGTAGGTAAACAGGGCCTTCCTCCATTAATTTGGTAGGTAGACAGGGCCTACCCCTGTAACTAGCCAGGTAGCTGGGGCTGCCCCCAGTAATCAGCCAGGTCGCTGGGGTTGCCCCCAGTAATTAGCCAGGTAGGGCCAGTAATTAGAGATGTAGGGCCAGTAAATTAGCCAGGTAGGGCCAGGGCAGTAATTAGCCGTCCCCACCTATGTAGCCAGGGTGGGCCTTTTAAATAGGCAGGCAGGGCCACTTTTAGGTAGGCCGGGCCGTATATAGGCAGGCATGGCCATTACAAAGGTAGGCAGGGGCAGTATATAGCCAGGCAGGGGCACTTAAGAGGTAGGCAGGGGAGTATATAGTTAGGCAGGCCATTAGAGGTTAGGCAGGGGCAGTATATAGCCAGGCAGGGCCACTTAGAGGTAAGGCAGGGGCAGTATATAGCCAGGCAGGGCACTTAGTGGTAAAGGGAGGGCCATTTTATAAGCCAGGCAGGGCACTTAGTGGTAGGCAGGCCATATATACCAGAGGGCACATGGTAGCAGGGCCAGTATATAGCCAGGCAGGGCACTTAGAGTAGGCAGGGCATGTATAGCCAGGCAGGGGCACTTAGTGGAAGGCAGGGGCAGTATATAGTCAGGCAGGGGCCATTTAGGGTAGGCAGGGCCAGTATATAAACCAGGCAGGGCACTTAGTGGTAGGCAGGGCAGTATATAGCCAGGCAGGGGCACTTAAAAGGGGAGGGAGGGGCAAAAAAGTAAATTATAGCCAGACAGGGGCAGTAGGGGGTAGGCAGGGGCAGTATAAAGCCAGCGGGGGACTTAGTGGTAGGCAGGGCCGTATATTAGCCAGCAGGGGCACTTAGTGGTAGGCAGGGCCAGTATATAGCCAGGCAGGGGCACTTAGTGGTAGGCAGGGTCAGTATATAGCCAGCCAGGGGCACTTAGTGGTAGGCAGGGCCAGTAAGTAGTTTAAAAAATAAAATAAAACTCTTAGGCTATGTTCACACGGCTTAATTGCGGGACGTAATTACGGCCCGCAATTACGCCGTGTGGACGGGAGGGGGGGCGGGAGCGGGGGAGTGAGCGGGGGCCCGGCACTTCGCCGGCCCATTGACTTGAATTGCCAGCGGCGCGTATACGCCGCTAGAAAGTGACATTGTCAATTATCTCCCCGCCCGGCGGCTTCGCGGGCGGGAGAGGAGACGTAATCCATAGTTCTCTATGATGAGACTGAGAATACCGTAATGAATGGGCCGTTTTCGGCCCAGTATTGGCGCACTTCGGCGCGTAAATGACGGACCGAATACGGCCCATTTTAAGCCGTGTGAACATGGCCTTACTCACCTGGTTTCCCTCCCTCCCTCTCTCCACGTCCGTCCGGGGGAGCGGCAGCCGCTCTCACCCGAGTGCGTCTGGCGGGAGCAGGCGCACGATGAGTCATACATCGTGCGCCAGCTCCGCAGCCTCCTGGGAGCTGAACAGACGGGATCAGTAGATCCCAGCTGTTTTCAGCCTCACCGCTGGCATGCACCTCGCGGTTCAGGCGCGGCCGTGATCGGGCTGCCATGCTGGGTCGGTGACCCGGCCGTGCACCGTCTGGCGAGGGGGGCCTATCGGCCCCCTGGCACAGGGGTCCGGTCGCATATGCGACCATTGCGCCCCTGTAGCGTGCCACAGACCGGTGCTGGCACTCGGGGCCCGCTGGGGGGAAACACTGGTCCCCTCGGCGGGCGATCCGAGCCGGCCCGCCGGACAAATGCCCGGTTTGCTCTATGGGCAGTCCGGGCCTGTATGTGTTTGAATACATTTTCTGGATTGCAAAAACGCACACTGTCATTCTAAATAGGGTTTGTGATGCGTAAAATGGATCAAGAATTGACATGTCAATTCTTGAATCAGATCCGTGAAACGCATCACAAAGACGTAAATGCCGATACATGTTTTACATTGAAACTAATGTAATCACACAGGAACATTGTTAGATATGTGTTTGGGTCCAAAAAACGGATCCAAACACGAATCTAAAAAAACACAAGAAGAGTGGTGATTTGCATCTCTTGTTCAGTAGCAGCTAATAGACTTTTACATTGCTAGGAAATTAAACCCGTGGGTAAGGAAATGTTCCAAATAAATATGATAGGATATATCATGAAAGTTAATCATCAGTGGCTGCTCATAAATTTTGTGAACAAACCAGCTTTCATCTTAGTTGACCATTGGCTAGACATGACATGCCTATTCACTCTCTACTTACATGAACTACAGTGTATTCTCACCAATTGGACTTTTATGACATGTGCTATTGAAGACATACTTATAGAAGACATACTTATAGAAGACATACTTAAAAGGGTATTCTCACTACATTGATTAGCATTAAACATGCAGGCAAGAGTAAATAAAGATTATTACCAAATACATTGCTGCTCTGATTTTGCTTCCTGTTAGAGTAGATCTTATGTCCTGCTTGCATACACAAGCTTCCCTTGGTTACTAAACATCTCTCCCTGCTCTCATTGCTCCAGCAACCCTGTGCAACCATAGTGACATTGCTCTCTGCTGTGTGTTATCAGCAGCACAGGAGCTTGTTTACTTTACTTACTGACAAGCATTAACCCTAAGGGCCACATGTATGAAAAGTGTCTATGTCTAAAACTCACTTTGTTGCCCTTAGCAACCAATCAAAGTGCCCCTCTCATTTCATATAGTGCTCTGGAAAAATGAGAAGGGTGCTCTGATTGGTTGATATAGGCAAGAAAGAGAGTTTTAGACCTAGACAGGTTTCATTCATGAGGCCCTAAGGGTATGATAACATGGCATAATTGCGGGGCGTAATTCGCCGCTAGTAACTGACATGTCACTTATCTCCCCCCACGGTTTCATAGTTTCATAGTTTCATAGTTTGTAAGGCAAAAAAAAGCCAAGTCGTCCATCTAGTTCATCCTGTTTGTGCTATAGGTGATTGATCCCAGAGGAAGGCAAAAACACCCCAATGAGGTAGAAGCCAATTGTCCTCATTTTAGGAAAAATTCCTTCCTGACTCACTCTAAATCTGGCAATCAGAAAAATCCCTGATCAATGAACCCCTCTCCTGAATCTAGACACTGTACCTTGTTAATATTTTATTGCGCTCCAGAAAAGCATCCAAACCCTTTTGAACTCGGTTATTGATTCACCATGACAAGTCCCTCTGCAGAGAATTCCATAGTCCAATGCTCTTACAGTAAAAGAATCCCTTACTATGTTTATGAGAAACTTTCGTATCCTCAAGACGTAAGGTGCCCCCTTGTTCTAGATACATTCCTGTGGTAATAAAAAATCTTGGGAGAATCTCTAATATTGACCTTTGATGTATTTAAACATATGTATTATGTCCCTCCCGAAGCCTTCTTTTCTCTAAACTAAATAACCCAAATCTTGCTAATCTTTCTGGTACTGTATCCACCCGTCCTTTTATATTTTTGTTGCCCGCCTTTGTACCTTTTCAAGCGCTACAATGTCCTTTCCTGTGCACTGGGCCCAAAACTGTACACAATACTCCAATGTTGGTCTAACAACCATGACTTGTATAATGGGAGAATAATTTTCTCATCATGTGCATCTAATGCCCCTTTTAATGCACCCCAGATCCTAATTGCTTTGCTTGCTGCTGCCTGACAACCTGGCTCGCTACAATTAAGTACTGTCCACTCAGAATTCCCAAAGTCCTTTTTCTCCATTCACTTTTACCCAGTGTTTTTCATTTAACATGTAATCATGTATGGATTTCTCTTCCCCATTGCATAACCTGCATTTATCAGTGATAAACCTCATCTGCCATTTCCCTGCCCAGCTTCCAACTTATCCAGATCCCTTTGTAGATAACATTTTATCCTCTATTGTGTTGATTACTTTACAGAGACTTAGTAACGTCTGCAAAGATCGATATTCTACTGTGTATTCCCTGTGTAAGATCATTAATAAAATGTTAAAGAGAGATAGGGCCCAATACTGACCCTTGTGGTACCCCACTAGTAACAGCGATCCAGTCTGAGTATGTACCGATTAATTACTACCCTTTTTTTTCTATCTGTTAGCATTTTACTTACCCACTTGCACACATTTTCCCCCAGTCCATAGCATTCTCATTTTAATTTACCCAACCTTTTATGTGGCACCGTATCAAATTGCTTTAGAAAATCTAGAGATATGGACATCCAATGTATCAACCCGATCCAGGTCTAGCACTGAACTTCCTCAAGAAGCTGATGAATTAGTCCCTTGACAGACCGATCCTTTCATGAAACGCCATGCGTGGAACGGCGTATACATTTTTTTCCAGTGAGATACCCCAGGATAGCATCTCTGAGAAACCTTCCAAACGATTTACCTACAACAGAGGTAAGCTTACTGGCCTATAGTTTCCTGATCACTTGTTGACTCCCCTTTTTGAATATTGGCACCACATTTGCTATGCGCCAATCTTTGGGACATACCCCGTTATTAGACATCCATGAATATTAAGAATACGGGCCTAATCAATGACATTCACTTAACTCTCGTAGGACACTTGGGTGTATGCCATCTTGGACCTGGGGATTTGTCTATTTAATCTCCTCAGACGGAGCTGCACTTCTTTACCTGGGTTAGCCACAAGAAACTTTTTTAAGTTGGAGTATACCACATTCTCTGTTCAACAGGAAGCACATCCTCCTCGTAAATACAGTGGAGCAAAAAAGGTTTAATACATTTGCTTTTTCTCGTCATCGCCCCACTACTGTCTCGTCCCTCAGTATTTTCAAAGGGCCAACATTATTCTGTTTTTAAAAATCCTTTTCTATTTAAATAGTTAAAAATATTTTGGGGGGGGGTTTTTAGTTTTTTTACTTCTATAGCAATATGTCTTTCCGTCTCCAGCCTTTGCTTCCTTTAAATCTTTATTTTATCAACACTTAATTTTTTTTTCCCTAAGCTTCTTAGTGCCTCTTCACTCCCTCTCTGTTTTAGTAGGTGAAAACGCTTTCTTTTTGTTTTTATTGGCCTCTTTTACATCCCGTTGATCCACATTGGGGGGGTTTTTTTTTTTTTTTTTTTTATTTTTTTTTTTCCCCTGTTTCTAATTTTTTTATTACCATAAGGTTATGTACCTCTCACAGTGTAGCCTAGGATTGTTTTTTAAAAATACCCATTTATTATTAGTTGTCTGCCATATTTAAACACATTGTCCCAGTCAAAAATACGGTTTTAGGCCCTCCCGAAGCAGAATAAAATTAGCCTCCTAAAATTTCAGTGTTTTTGTTGGCTCCTGACAAAAAACTCATTGAAGGATAAACGGAAATTTATTTATATTATGGTCCACAATTCCCAGGTGCCCCCCAACCTGAACCGTTTGTTACTCTGTCAGGTCATTAGTTATACTAGGTCTAGAAGGGGCCTTTCTCTAGTGTCGTTCCTGCACCCATTTGGCAAAGGTAAAATTACATATAGTTTATTGACAAAAACCTGTTTCCTTATGAAGAGCTACAAGCTTCAGATCCAATTGATTCTGGATAGTTAAAGTCCCCAAATAATCAACCCATCATTCTGATTAGCCGCCTCATCAATTTGCCCTGAGGAAGTACATTTTCCATGGTTCTGTATATTTGGGGCCATAATAGCAGACCCCTATTAGTATTTATTTTTTTTTTTTTTATATTGTTTATTGTTAACCCATGTATATTTACCCATTATGATTCCACATGTTTCATTACCAGTCACCTATATCTTCCCGCAGTGATGGCTTCAACAGTATTTTCACAAAGGACAGACACCTCCCCCTTTCCGATCTCTTTACGATCTTTCTAAATAGACTGTAACCCTGCAAGTTTAACTGCCCAGTCGTAGCTCTCGTCCAGCCTGACTCAGTTATCCCCACTATGTCATATTTTTCTTCAGCAATTAATTACTTCAAGTTCATTAATTTTGTTGGTCAGACTCCTGGCATTGGTCAGCAGCAATTTATAGTTTTTTCAGTTTTTCCTTCTCCCAGTTCTTTTTATCTATTGCGACACCACCTCCTCCACTCCACCCCCTGTTTTATTCAAATTCCCAGCTCTCTATCTTCACTATCATGCATGCTATATGTGTATTACCCTCCCCCTCCACCCCCATCCTAGTTAAATATCCTCCAACTTCCTGGCCCATTTTTGTCCCCCAATACAGCTGCACCCGCCTCATTTAGGTGCAGCCCATCCCTAGCAAGATACGTAGCCAAGACAGAAGTCAGCCCCAGTTCTCCAAAAACCCAAATCCCTCTTTCCTACACCAAATTTTTGAGCCACTTATTCACTTCTCTAATCTCCCGCGGCCCTCTCTGTGTGCTCGTGGAACAGGTAATATTTTCTGAAAAGTAATTACCTTGGAGTCCTTGCCCTGAGCCTTTTGGCCTAAAGTCCCTGATAATCGTTTTTAAAGGACACTCCACCTACCTCTAACTTTGTCATTGGTGCCGATTGTGGACCATGACAGCTGGATGCTCACCAGCCCCACCCAGCAATCTGTCAACTCCGATCCGTGATAATGTCGAACCCGGGCCCCCAGGAAACACACACTGTTCGACGGATCCCGTTCTTTGTGTGGCAGTTTTCCCTGTCGGTTGCCCCTAATAATTGAGTCCCCAACTACTATGCACCTGTCAGCCTGACCTGCACCTCCTAATCCCCATCTTACTGGAGGCAACAGGGTATGTCTTGCTTGCAGCAATGCAATTTCTAGACCGACATCCCCCTCATCCGCCAATCTTATGCAATTTGTTGGGGTGTACCAGTTTTAAGGACTAGCCTCCCTGACACACTTCCCCTACCCTTCTTTCTTACTGTACTTATCTACCTGCCTTATGTCCTGCACCTCCATGCTACCACTCCCCTCTCCCGCATCTACACCTGCGAGTGATTGCTCATGGACAGCCGCTCACTTCCAAGTTTGGCAAAGGATCTCAGGTCAGCCACTTGCACATTTAGATCCAGATCCGGGCATCTAAATGTGCAGTGTGCAAACATCATTGTATCAGCAGTATGCCCCCTCGAACTGTTGCTCAAGGATGGCAATACATTGCACAGGTGTGTGCAACTGGACAGCATTTGTCAAACATGGAACTCATGGGATGTTAACCAAAAAGATATATTGACAAATTATAATAATAAGTAATACAATACTGTCCCCTCATAAACTCTCCAAATCTAAAGTCTCTCAATCTCAAGTCTCCACACTTAAAAAAAAGACACACTTAAAAGAAAAACACTCGCAAGAACTCTTCACTCCTCAAATGCTCCAGCTTTAAAACCTTACCACACTGCTGTTTGCTTGCTGCAAACTCTCCTTCAGAAGCAAAGCGTATGTGTAAAGCTGTGCGAGCGTGGATGGATGGAGGCGTAATCATAGCTCCTCTATGAGAACTGTGAATTACTGTAATGACTGGGACGTTACTCGCTCCATATTTAGCGCAGTACAGCACGAAATACGGGCTGAAATATGTCCCAATTTCACCCGTGTGAACATAGCCTAAGAGTTCTGTTGCCTAGTGCATTACAGTTTACAATCCTCCTGCTCTCATGTTCTTCTAAGCCCCGGTTCACACGGCTTATTCAAGCTGGAATTGCGAGCCGGATTGCGCTGCAATTCCGGCTGATAATGTGCGGGGCGGGGCGCGCCCGCCGGCCCCAAGACTTGCCATTATACACCGGCCGCGTATTGCGCAAAGATAATGTCAAGTGACTTTCTCCCCCCCCCCCCCCCCCTGCGGATGTCGCCGAGCGGGTGGGAAGAAACCAGAATCCCTGTTCTCTATGAGAACTGGTGATTTATCCAATAAAATTAAAACTACTGCGACGGAGTGGCGCCGTACTACTGCGCAAATCCGGCGCGCAGTACGGCGCCAATCCGCGCCGAAATAAGCTGTGTGAACGGCCCCTAACAGGCCAAGCTAGGAATAGCAGAACTGATATGCCAATCCCTCTTGTGGAAGCAACCACAGCCTTAACAAGCAGTGGGAGCTTTAGGCCATGTTCACACGGCTTAATTGAGGGACGTAATTACGCCCGCAATTACACAGCGTGTGGACGGGGCGTGGCGGGGAGCGGGGGATTGAGCGGGGGCCGGCACCACCTCTGCCAGCCCATAACCATCACTGCTAGCGCGCGTATACCCGCTAGTAATACACATGTCAATTATCCTTCCCCGCCCGGCGGATTCGCCGGACGGGGAAGGAGACGTAATCATAGTTTTCTATGAAAACTGTGAATACCGTAATGAATGGGCTTTCGGCCCGAAATTGGCCACTTCGCGCTTAATTACGGACCGAAATACGGCCCATTTTAAGCCGTGTGAACATGCCTTTAGACTGACTGTGAAGAACAGACTTTGCTAGATTCAGGTTCCACCTCTGGAGAATTTGTCTTGAGAATGGTCTCCCAAAAGTCTCTGCTCAACATGGATAGGTGGACTTGCACGTGCTGCACTCTCTCCCTGTTCTATGGGAGCCCTGAGTGCAGCTACTCTCATCCACTTGACTGTACTCGTATTTCCCATTAAAATGAATTATTATAATCTTTATTTATAGTGCCAATATATTGTGCTGCATTTAAAGAGGTTGTCTCACCATGCTGTGTAACAGAGCCACATCTAACTTCTGACTCACAGGGTGTGGGTGGTTTTAAAGCAGTGATTTGCATATTAGCTCTACAGTTCCTAGCTGATCCTGTTACAGTGAAATGAGTGCAGGAAGTTTGTAATCTGTAATGCACAGGGCTACAGAGCTCTAAAGGGTTAAAACTTGTCTGTAACCTAGATAAGTGTTGGAGACCTCACCATGGTTGGAAAGGTCAGCTGGAGAAATGAAAGCATGATGAAGGATGATTGGTAATCTAGAGAAAGCTGTATAAACAACCAGGAGATAAAATCTATCTACTAAACAAAGATAAATCACAAAAGCAATGTATTTGGTAATAGTCTTTATCTTTCCCTACATGTTTAAAGCTAAGCACTGTGGTGCGAAAACCCCTTTTAATGAATGTAGAACATTACACATGTTTGATCAACTCTCCATTCTGAGCAGAGACTATCAGGATCCCATTCTCAAGATAGATTTAAAGGGAACCTGTCACATAGGTTATGCCCCCCTTTCTGATGACAGCACAGCTAGGTGTCAACCTTGCTGTTTCCAGCACTGTGTCCCTCTATTTTTGTAAGATGCAGCAGTTTTAGAGCATTTACCCTCCAAATCTTATCCTGAGCAGGGTTGTAAGCCACCTGCCCACCAAAGGCTAGCCCCGCCCACATACAGTTATTCACATGTTCTACTATTTCAACATAATAGGTTGATCAGTTGAGGTGGACGGGCTATCTCAGGTGGCGGGTTTTTTTTTCAAAATGACTCTTTGAATGACTCTTCGAATGACTCTTCTGACTGAAAACTGCAGATTTGAGCATTAAATACACAAAAACTAAAGCATCTTACAGAATAAGGGACACATTGCTGGAAACAGCATGTCTGTCACTAGCTTGTGCTGCCCTCAGCAAGGTGGGCTTAATATGTGATAGGTTCTCTTTAAGTCACATCTTTGTGGGACCTATCAGACATTTGTGGCATATCCTATCAGTATAAGAAAACCCCTTTAACACAGTCCATTTAAAGAGAACACAGAGGGAAAAGATAAAAATTACATTAAAGGGGTTGTCTTGCTACAAGGATTGCTTTTTATATTAAAGACCTTGCAAAAACAAGCCACTTTGTAATATATGTCCCATTAAACATGTCCTACCTATTCTAAGATGTCCCTCTTGTAAGGTATTGCATCAGCTCCTCAGGTTACTATAGCTACAGACCTGTTCAGGTCTTCTCATGATAGGCTGCCAGCAACATTGTTGCTTTTAAAAACTAACAGACCTGGCTTCTACTGCAGCCAAGTAGAACCAGGAACACACCCCTGAAATTCACGAATGAAACCAAGAAATCAGACTTGAGTAAGATACTCCAATGTAGTGAGACAACCTCTTTAACCCCTGGAAGTGAGGCACAAGCCAGTTTACAGGTAACAGCAGCTATAGAGAATAATTCTCTGCATATGTAGAAAGAGAAGATATTTTATCTATACAGGTTTCTGGGCAGCTCAGTCGTGGTGAAGGAACCACCTTTATGAAGACACCTATGGTTCTCTGGAATGGTGGGGACCAGATAAGTTACATTTTGGTGTTATTTAGAAATTTCCTTCTGTCAAAAGCACCATGGCCAGCTACTGCAGTGGTCCCCAACCGCCGAGCCGCGGAGTTGTGCCGGGCCGTGGCGCATGCTTTGCCGGTCCGCGGCCATGGTGACACATGATGCCGACCGCCCGGTGACTTTAGTCCGGGAGGTTAGCATCTATTCTGTCAGCGGCCACGCAGAGTTAGCAGCTACACGCAGGTGGTGCAGCTGCTCCACTAGAGAGATAGCAGGGGCGGCGGTTCATTACCATCCCTGCTTTCCCTATCATTGTAGATACGACCCTCACTGAGCTCCGTATCTACAACGATCATCAGCGACGCAGGGGGAGTGATGTAGCAGTTTCGTCACACCCCCTGCGCCGATCGGTCCTGCCGGATGCCGAGTCCAGGAGGGAGCAGCTCTGCAGGGATAGGGAAAGGTAAGAAACTTTTTTTTTTTTCAAACTAACCTGGCTGTTATTACAGGGGCATGTATTTATTATTACTGGAGGGGGCATATATCTATTATTACTGGAGGGACATATATTTATTATTACTGGAGGGGGCATGTATTTATCTATTATTACTGGAGGGGGCATATATCTATTATTACTGGAGGGGCATGTATTTATTATTACTGGAGGGGGATATATCTATTATTACTGGAGGGACATATATTTATTATTACTGGAGAGGGCATGTATTTATCTATTATTACTGGAGGGGCATATATTTATTATTACTGGAGGGACATATATTTATTATTACTGGAGGGGCATGTATTTATTATTACTGGAGGGGGCAGGTATTTATTATTGCTTGAGTTGGCATATATTTATTATTACTTGAGGGGGCATACATTTATTATTACTGGAGGGGTATGTATTATTATTAGAGGGGGCGTCTATTTATTATTACTAGAGGGGGCCTAAATTTATAATTACTGGAGGGGCATGTATTTATTACGGGAGGGTGCATATATCTATTATTCCGGGAGGGGACATGTATTTAGCTATTACTGGAGGGGGCATGTATTTATCTATCATTACTGGAGGGGGCATATATTTATTATTACTAGAGGGAGCATACATTTATTATTACTGGAGAGGCATGTATTTACTATTACTGGAGGAGGCATGTATTTATCTATTATTACTGGAGGGGGCATGTATTTATTATTACTGGAGGGGCATGTATTTATTATTACTGTAGGGGACATGTATTTACTATTACTGGAGGGGGCATGTATTTATTATTACTGGAGGGTACATGTATTTATTATTACTGGAGGGGCATGTATTTATTATTACTGGAGGGGGCATGTATTTATTTTTACTGAAGGGGGCATATATCTATTATTACTACAGGGGCATGTATTTATTACTAGAGAGGACATATATCTATTACTGGAGGGGCATGTATTTATTATTACTGGAGGGGGCATATATCTATTATTACTGGAGGGACATATATTTATTATTACTGGAGGGGGCATGTTTTTATTATTACTGGAGGGGGAATATATTTATCTATCATTACTACAGGGGGCATATAATGACAGAGCTGATTACATATGTACATTATATATGTATAATGCTGATCAATATTACTGCAGACTGATTGTCAGCTCCGTGGATCGGCAATATTAATATAATACTGACCCACAGAGCTGACAATCAGTCTTCAGTTCTATAATACTGGTTACCCCATACTATACCCCTAAATAACACAGTATACACTTTATTGGGGGGGGAGTTTCTTTTGTTTGTGATTCTAAACATCCAACCCCCTCCATAACACCGCCCCCCGATAGCCCCAACCCCACTGGGCTGTGGAACACTTGTCTTGTATAAAACGGGTCCCTGGTGGAAAAAAAGTTGGGGACCGCTGAGCTACTGTATTTCTGGTAAGGTCAGGTTTACGGTAGTACCACCTTTGACCACTGATGGCAGCAAATCCCTTCCTTAGATACCAAACCAACAATGCCACCAGTTGTAATGAGATACTTAGATAACCACTTACTTGATAGATGCAGTGATTTTGAAATTAATTTTACATTTGTAGTGAGAAAAGGTCTAACCTTACATTTTTACTCTACAACAGAATCCTGTTAAAATCTATTCATAGATAAACTGTATTGTATTTATAGTTTTTCCTCTGGAGCGACAGAGGGGGGATTAAATATCATACAAATAATTGTTTAAACATTTACAGACAGGCTTCATCTATGCCCTAGAATTCTCTCTAAGGAGGAAATAGTTACATTTTAATAGGACTTTGATTTTTACTGTGTTTTTCACAAACAAGTGAAGTCTAGGGTGAAAAATATATTCCAAAGAATGATTTTTAAAAATTTGTGTGACCCTTGCCCTCAGGCTGGCGTGAATGGAGGATATGTGTAAAAAGTATTTTATTTCTTTGCCATTTGTTACATGCTTCGTTAAATCTTGGCTAATAAGCGTCTGTTCTGAGCGGCATTGATCTCCCTTCCTGAGATCTGTGTGTCTGGAAGCCTTTGAACAACTTGCAGGGTTTTGTTCTATTACAAAGCTCAGTAGAATGACAGAAAAAACTCCTGCGAGCTTCAGATGTAATGTGACAGAGGGCAGCGAAGCCGGGAAAAGAACTCTGCTGCCGTAATGCAAACCCTCTTATTATGTAAAAGGAAAATTTAAACCTATCGCAGTGTGAAAGGCAAGAACTTGTGGCTACTGGTACGCAGCATTGATATTATCACCTTATGCTTTATTTGCCTTGTGCTTCTTGAATAGCCTGCAAGCAAATCAACAAGATATTCCAATGTTACCATACGGATGTTACAATGAATGGCATAAATCACCTACTGTAGATTGTGTTACATTTTTTGAAAACTTGTGGGGGCATGTATGAAACAGGTTGCGACAGTTTTCTGGCATGATTTGAGCTAAAAAAAAAACTGTGGTGGGCCCTTTTCGACAAATTTCTAAAAGGTTTTTTGGCAAAAATGTGCGCACTTCCAACATTCACGATAGTCCTGTCCGGCACCAATTCTTAGGGGGCGCGTCCCACCATATTCAGAAGATTAGACACATTTATGAATGTGTCAACAGAATGTCGCAAAAATGCAGTACTAATCCAGGCCATTTTCAAAGTGGCAAGGCTGAGACACAATTTGTCTCAGACACTTTTTTGACGCACATTTTGGTGCATGTTTATGTCTCACAATGGGAAATATATATAAAGTGTTTATAAAGACACGTTGATACATAACGATGAATGCTACACAAACCTTAGTAAGATGTACGACTGTCTAGTCTGTGCCAGTTTTCATACATGTGCCCCTTAGATTGTCATAAATCAAGTGTCTTAAAGGGAACCTTTCAGGTGGTTTTTGTTCCCCCATCTGAGAGCAGGATACGATAGAAGGAGAGACACTGAGCTCTGTGATATATAGATATATGTGATTTTGAGCAGGATTTCTGAGTAAAAAGCAGAGACAATACTGACCAGACTCCTTAAGAGACAGTTAAGGAGAAGTCCTGATTATCCCACCCACATGCAGTGATTGACACAGTTCCCTAAATAAGTGTGTGCACACAACAAACTGTCATTCACTTCAAGTGGGTGGGGTGAGCAGTAATTTTTGGTTTTAATTCAGAGTTTTTTACTCTGAAATCCAGAGCTCAGCTTCTCTCCTATATCATATAACCCTATATATCACAGAGCTCAGCTTCTCTCCCTTTATCATATAACCCTATATATCACAGAGCTCAGCTTCTCTCCTCTATCATATAACCCTATATATCACAGAGCTCAGCTCCGCTCCTCTATCATATAACCCAATATATCACAGAGCTCAGCTTCTCTCCTTATCTATCCCTATAACCAATATTTCCGACAGATCTCACAGGCTCTTCTCTCCTCTATACCATATACACCACTTTTATTATCATACAGAGCTCAGCTTCTCTCCCTCTATCATATAACCCTATATATCACAGAGCTCAGCTTCTCTCCCTCTATCATAATAACCCTATATATCACAGAGCTCAGCTTCTCCCTCTTCCCTATAATAAACCCGTCATCTATATCTACAGAGCTCAGCTTCTCCCCTCTATCATATAACCCAATATATCACAGAACTCAGGTCGTCTCTCTCTATCATATAATCCTATATATCACAGAGCTCAGCTTCTCTCCTCTATCATATAACCCTATATATCACAGAACTCAGCTCCTCTCCTCTATAATATAACCCTATATATCACAGAGCTCAGCTTCTCTCCTCTATCATATAACCATATATCACAGAGCTCAGCTTCTCTCCTCTATCATATAACCCTATATATCACAGAGCTCAGCTTCTCTCCCTCTATCATAAACCCTATATATCACAGAGCTCAGCTTCTCTCCCTCTATCAAATAACCTTATATATCACAGAGCTGTTTTAAACTCCTGAGGAAGCACGCAATGATGCGTGCGAAACGCGTAGAGGCTTTGTTTTAAATTCTGGCTGTTTTTATTGTTTATTTTTAAAATAAAAATTCTCATGCTACAGATGGGGATTTGATTCTTTCCATTAATATTTAAACGGAAAGATTTTTTGATAACTTTGTATCACAAGCGCTAGTATTACCTTCTCTTTAGTCTGCAACTGGTGATCCAGAAGCAGATATAAGGTCATATATAACCCTGTATATCACAGAGCTCAGCTTCTCTCCCTCTATCATAAAACCCTATATATCACAGAGCTCAGCTTCTCGTCCTCTATCATATAACCCAATATATCACAGAGCTCAGCTTCTCTTCCTCTATCATATAACCCTATATATCACAGAGCTCATCTTCTCTTCCTCTATCATATAACCCTATATATCACAGAGCTCAGCTTCTCTTCCTCTATCATATAACCCTATATATCACAGAGCTCAGCTTCTCTTCCTCTATCATATAACCCTATATATCACAGAGCTCAGCTTCTCTTCCTCTATCATATAACCCAATATATAACAGAGCTCAGCTCTCTTCCTCTATCATATAAACCTATATATCCAGATATTTTCCCCCCCCTCATCTATAATCTATTATCACAGAGCTCAGCTTCTCTTCTCTATCAATAACCCCCTATATACACAGAGCTAGCCCCTCTCTTTATCATATAACCCTATAAATCAAGAGCATCTTATCTCCCCTATAATAAAAACCCATATATCACAGGCCAGCCCCGGGAGCCCTACAATAAACCTATATATCTACATCCAAAATTCACCTGAATATTGTTTTATTTTTATTCAGGTGAATTTTGGATGTAGATCTTTATTCTTATCTTTAAGATTATAAGTAATGTATGTTGTATATCATATATCTACTGATTTGCATATCTACGCCTAAATTGGTGACTTTTATTTAAACCTGCTCATTATGTGCTTTTGTCATTCACTCCTGAGGAAGCATGCGATACCAGCGTGCGAAACGCGTTGAGAGATTTTAGATTTTTGTATTTTAAAAATATTTTATTGTTTTTTAATCATTTCAAATAAAATGGACACTCTGTCTTGAGCTTGTGAGTGCGAATTAAGTAATTTAAATCCAATTGTTATCCGAGCGATGAGGACCATTGGGTTTTGTACCCATAGCTATTTATACATATAACCCTATAAATCACAGAGCTCAGCTTCTCTCCTCTCCTCTTTCACATACCCCTATATATGGCTGTGCTCAATTTGCCATTTTCCCTCCATGGTATCATGTGACTCATTAGTGTAACAAGGTCTCAGGTGAGAATGGGGAGCATGTATGTTAAAATTGGTGTTATCGCTCTCACACTCTCTCTCTCATACTGGTCACTAGAATCTTAACATGGCACCTCATGGCAAAGAAATGTCCGAGGATCTGAAAAAAAGAATTATTGCTCTACATAAAGATGGCCTAGGCTTTAAGAAGATTGCCAACACCCTGAAACTAAACTGCATCACAGTAGCCAAGACCATATGGTGATTTAACAAGACATGTTCCATGTATAAGGGCTAGCAATGCTGCAGAGATTAAAGGAATGGGAACTCAGACCAAAATAACTCAACACAAAGCCATCAATGTCTAAGCTGTTGACAACAAAAGTGAGTACACCCCAAAGTGAAATTGTGCCCAAAGAGTCAGTATTTTGTGTGGCCACCATTATTTTTCAGCACTGTCTTAACTCCCTTAGGCATGGATATTACTAGAGCTTCACAGGTTTCAGCCACTCTTCCATGATGACATCACAGAGCTGGTGGATGTTAGAGACCTTCACCTTCTGTTTGAGGTTACCGAAAAGCAACTCAATAGGGTTTAGGTCTGGAGACATGTTTGGCCAGTTCAGCACCTTTACCCTTATTTTCTTTAGCAAGGCAGTGGTCATCTTGGAGCTGTTTTTGAGGTGGTTATCATATTGTAACACTGCCCTGTGGCCCAGTTTCTAAAGGGAGGTGATCATGCTCTGCTTCAGTATATCATAGTACATGTTGACATTTATGGTTCCCTCATTGAACTTTAGCTCCCGACAGCCGGCAGCACCCATGACACTCCCACCACCACACTTGACTATAGTCAAGACACACTTGTCTTTGCACTCCTCACCTGGTTGCTGTCACACACACTTAACACCATCTGAACCAAATAAGTCTATCTTGGTCTCATCAGAGGATAGGGCATATTTCCAGTAATGTCCTTAGTCTGCTTGTCTTCTGCAAACTGTTTGCAGGCTTTCATCTGCAACACCTTTAGAAGAGGCTTCTTTCTGGAATGACAGCCATGCAGTGTGTCGTGTATGGTCTGAGCATTGACAGGCTGACCCCCCCCCAACCCTTTAACCTCTACAGCAATGCTGTCAGCACTCATACATCTATTTTAATAATACAATCTCTGGATATGACGCTAAGCACGTGCACTCAACTTCTTTGGTCGACCAGGTAAAGGCCTGTTTTGAGTGGAACATGTCTTTTAAAACCACTGTATGGATGAGTATGAAAGAGTGTGAGAGTGATAACACCAAATTTAACACACTTGCTCCCCATTTACACCTGAGACCTTGTAACACTAATGAGTCACATGACACCGTGAAGGAAAAAAAGCCAAATTTGTCCATTTTCACTTAGGGGTGTACTCACTTATTGCCAGTGGTTTAGACATTAATGGCTGTGTGTTGAGTTATTTTGAGGGCACATCAAATTTACACTGTTTTACAAGCTGTACATTGACTAGTTTACATTGTATCAAAATGTCATATTTTCAGTGTTGTGCCATGAAAAGATATAATACAATATTTACAAGAATGTGAGGGGTGTACTCACTTTTGTAAGATACTGTGTATGTAGCACTGCTATAATCAGCATGCATCTCCTGCATACTACAAGGAGGACAGCATGAAGTAGGTGGCAGGTTCACGTTAATGTGGATGAGTCTGAATATAGATATGAGAAGCAGGTAGGAGGCTTTGCTCACCACTGAGCTGTCTGGATGGCAGGCTCAAATGTTTACATGTATGTCATGCCATTTTAATGAAGTGTCCTCCCTCTTTTTTTCTCTGGCATTTTTATCTGACAGATGTGAGTAATAAAAGGAGATACTTCTGCTCCTCCATCAAACCTCTTCTGTGCAGACATAATTAACGCTGCCAGGTTTTCTCAGCAATTGTCAAAAGCACCTGTCTCTCTCGCTCCATTATAATTCATACTGGTATTCTGTGATCACAAGCGCACACTCACATGGTCCCCGTTGTCTGATTGCTGCACTCTTATTGAATAGTCAAGATATGGATAATGTTTAATGATAATAATGGGGACACTTTATTACAGCTTAATCCTGATTTCTGAATGTCAAGCTGATATTTCCATGTACACTAACCGTAGATTTATACTACTCTAGTTGTAAGGATCAGCACCACTTAAGCAAGAGTAGCTCATTAATACTCCAGAACATTCATCATAATTAACAATACAGGAAGATATTAAAGGCAAAAGACAATGGGGTCATATATCAAAAGTAATTAATAGTAGTGCCCATAGCAACACATATTGCACTTGTTTTCTAGCCTTCACTGATACAGGAATCTAGTTGCCATGAGTATCACCACAGTTACTATATGTCATAGTTCTCATACGTGACCCATTTAAGCTTTGCCTGCTGTGACATATCTGTATTTTATTAGAAAGACTGGTGTGAAATGATCAAAATAATCAATGAGTTTCCCAGTTTTTACAAATATCTAAATAATCTCAGATCTGGAACGATGTAGCAGTATGTTCACATGTGCTAGATTGGTGGCAGAAATGTCTGCATCTGAAAATCTGCCCCACACATACTGTAAATCAATCTGTTTTTACAGCAAGCAAATGTATAATTGCAAGCCCCACTTCGGAGCACAGACAGTTGCCGAAATTTTGGGAAAAAAATGTACTGCATGTGCTGCCTATCTACTATCTATCTATCTATCTATCTATCTATCTATCTATCTATCTATCTATATCTATCTCATCATATCTATCTATCTACTCTATCTATCTATCTATCTATCTATCTATCTATACTATCTATCTATCTATCTATCTATCTCATATCTATTTTTCTATCTATCTCATATATATCTATCTATCTATCTATCTCATATCTATTTTTCTATCTATCTCATATATATCTATCTATCTGTCTGTCTGTCTGTCCAACTTGGTCCCTCAACTCACAATAGCCTCAGGATACAACATTTTTTAACATACAATGGTTGTTTATGTGACATTACATGTTGAGTATGGTTTCAAGATACAATGTCCCAAACACTGATCCAGTCAAATATGAATATTGTACTTGAAAAGCCTCTGTATTAGTGAAGTACATGCATGAGGGATGGTCTAGTAGCGCCTATCTACAGTACAGTGCAGTACTACACATCCTGTACTGCTTTTTACATGATTATGAGCGGCTTCTTTGGGCAACAGGTGAGGGCCACATCTTTTTTCTGGTACATTATGTATGACCCTAGTATATTCCTTAAAAAAGCTCCTTTCTCCTTAGAAAGTGATTTCCAGCTTCCAGCAGCTCTTTCTTACGTTATTCGTAAGGACTTTATCTGTATTAGTAACCTGCATAACTTTCTTTATTCTTCATTTTGCATTATGTTAGGTGATATTTTATATTGAACCAAAATGGAGGCAGCCACTCCTCCCTACATATAATCAAAAGCAACATTTGGTTTTGCACATCAAAAAAAAAACTTTGATAGTTTCTTTAGTCCATAGTGTGCCACTGTTTTTTGATTTTGAATATATGTGTATATTGCTGCCACACCAGTGTGCATTTGTTTAAACAAAGTTTTTTTATGTGCAAAACCAAATGTTGCTTTTGATTATATGTAGGGAGGAGTGGCTGCCTCCATTTTGGTTTTTGCACTGCACCCACCTTCTCAGGTTTTAAATCAGTGCAGTGTGCTTTGAAGCAGGTATCTTCGCTCCCTGAAGTGTGCTGGTCTGAACAGGACCCAATAGAGAGGTAACAATAGCGTTGGACCCACCTGCATTTGAGGTCCTTTTGAAGATTGGGAGGTGGCTTAAGCAGTTTTGGCCAGAAGTGTGAACTAAGAACCTCAAATTTTTTTTCCATGATCCTTGTTAGCAGTAATGCTTTTTCCAAAATTCCTATGTCCCTTTTGATAGTTTCTTTAGTCCATAGTGTGCCACTGTTTTTTGAATTTGAATATATATATATCGATAGCATTTGTCATCAATGTCTATGATGGGAATACCCCTTTAAGAACATACGGAAGTGTAAAAAGGCTTTACCCAGAGCAAAGATTCAGTTTACTGTCCTAGGCTTTTGTATTAATATTCTAGCCAAGGCTTATTGAACTGCTGGTATTCGATACTCAGGACAAATGCCCCTTTATCACCCTCCCAGCATCTACGGGGAATACATCTTGGGATACACAGCTTTCCTTTACTGGAAAAATTAACAGCTAAAGTTGGATTATCATAGAAATGTAGCACACAAACCTAAAATGTTTTAAAATAGGTTTTCTACAAAGCCGATTCCTGTGTGTCTCCATGACAACTTCTCGCGTCCCAGAAAAATGTCACCCCTATCATTTGCGTTTCATCCTTGGCAAAACACAGTACCCAGCTTTTATATGACACAATAATATATTGAATTGTTAGCTACAATCATCTGTCAAAGCCTATGGTATTGTTTTGCTTCCATTTTTAAAACGACACATTTCCGAGATACAGTTCTTGTATGTTAAGTAAAATACACTGCTGTCCAAATGTAGTATATATTGTATTTACAAAAAAGTTATGATTGGTTAGTAATTTCAACATGAATGTTTTCTGACTTCAGTACATCCCAGTAATTGAAAGGCAATGAAACCAAGCACAAACATATTTCTCAGATTTAGCTACACCAAAGGTTGTATAAAACCTGTTAAAGATATAGTTTGGTTTTGTCTGTGACTTGGATTGGTTTTTAACTGTAACTGATTCTCAATCGTGTGCTTATTAATTTTAAAATATAATTTTATAGGGTCGGAGCTTTGATTTTGTGAAACAAAGTTCAGAACCTTGACACATTTCCTATACTCTTACAGGGAAATTACAGAAGGCACAATTGCACAGTATCTATGAAAATTAATACTATATATCCTTTGTAAGTACATAAGCTCCCTCTAGTGGTGACCAGAATCAGTTCCAATTCTACAATTTAACTACATGCCAGCCACCAATTGTCTTTAAAGGGTTGTTCACACCATACACTTTTGATATCATATCGCTAGGATGTGTTATCAAAGTCTGTTTGGTGCGTGTCCTGCCACTGTGTTTGGCTGTACTTGGAACTCACATAGAACAGAATGGACATTGGCCTGTGTTACGCTAGCTCATTCATGTAAAAAAAACAATATGGTGGATCAACCTTTCAAAAGATATCTGCTATTGGTTGGCATTTGTTATGCTTATTCATGTCAAAAAAGGCAACAAATAATCAGAGCAGAGCAAAGCACTCTCCAATACATCTCAAACCCAGGGTCATTTCTAGGCTAAATCGCACTCAGGGCAGGGTAAAAAAAAATTCCCTCCCCACATTAACATGTTTGGCTATCACACAACACAGAACATTACCAGTGACTAGTTCTAGACTGCTCCCCTCCCCCCATCAACCTCCTTCCTGACCAGGCTTATCTTCCTTTTCTTTAGTACAGGTTTGAACACTATAATGCCTTCCCACATTCTGCTATTTTTTATATATATTATATAAGGCCTTATTGTCTTTAAGTTTAAAAGTCTGTTTTTCCCTTTTTTCTTTATTTTTTTTTTACATTAAAAGTGATGCTAAAATAAGTTTGGTTATTGTGTCACTTTTCTGCTATGGGAGTTCATATAGAAAGTTTTACAGTCATCAAGGGTGGGGCTAAACATTGGGTATTGGGCTGTTAGGTTTCTTTTATTAATCTTTTTTTGTGTTTTTTAATTTATTTTACGTATTGTACCCCTGTAATGTTCCTTCAATGGGATTTTATTTCGGAAATATAAACATACAAAAGTACAAAAAGTCCTAGAAAAAATGTAAAAATAGGGTGGATCCCAGGAGACGTGAGGGACATCTGAGAAACTGCAGAAGGAACTATGGCGCAGGAGGGAGTGTCCAGGAGGCAGGGTACAAAGATGGATTTCCAGCAGGCAGGATACAGAGACGGATGACCAGCAAACAGAAACAAAACAGAAGTTCAGATGGCCAGAGACCTTGCAGGAACCAACATGCATAGCAAAAACTCACGCCCTGAGTGCAACAACAGGCAGGGCTAAATAGTTCTCCCAGTGATAGTGATGGAAATCAGCTGTGATTATAGAAGTCAAGTGTTTAGCTGTTGCCCTGCTGAAAGGCACAGAAGACACTTGACTAGCTGCAGTATCGCAGCTGCCAAGTCGAAGGGTATGTTGTGCTTATGAATGCAGCACGAAGCTTGGCAGATTGTGATACACCCCCCCACATAAGGTCAGAAAAAGAACTCTGGGAGGCATGTTTATGTAACTTTTTTTTTTTTTAATTTCTGCTGATTTCCCCTGTAACTAGGGCTGCTATACTAGCCCCAGTAACGGGGTAAATACAGATGTTAAAGCTGTAATGGCAGAGCACAAAGCTGTATGTAGGACTGATCCTAAGTCTTATCAAAAGAAACAGCAAATGGTCCAGTTCTACATCGCAACTATTGCATGTAAAAGAAACCATGATCACATGTTGAGGCCATTGATTGCCTGATTTTGTTGATAAGAACATAGTTTTACCTGCAAATTTGTCCAGGCGGTTGTCCAGGCATTGGCCACCACATGTGGGTTGGCTTTTTCCGCATGCAGTAGCTGTGGTGTAGACCCTTAGGCCCCGTTCACACGGCTTATTCACGCCGGATTTGCGAGCCAGATTGCGCTCGCAATTCCGGCTTGAATAAGGGGCGGGTGCGGGGGCGGTGCGGGGGCACGGTCCGCCGGTCCCATAGACTGCCATTATCCACTGCGCGTATTGCGCCTGGATAATGTGCATGTCACTTTCTCCCCGCCCGGCGGATTCGCCGAGCGAGAAGGAGCGACGGAATCCACTGTTCTCTATGAGAACTGTGGATTACCGTAATTACTCAGACGGATTGGCGCCGTACTGCAGCGCAAATCCGGCGCGGAGTACGGTGCCAATCCGCGGCGAAATAAGCCGTGTGAACACGGCCTTACTCTAAAGCTGGGACTACATCTGGTTTATTGCCTGATCTCTAACACAAGTGAATGGCAATATTTTATATTTATTCACAGAAAGGCAAAATTCAAACACAATAATATATAGTGGGTTGCAAAGGTCATTTTTAAACATTACTGCTACAACCTAAAATGTATTTTATTGACATTTTATGTGCTAGAGCAACACAAAGTAGCAAGTATCTGTGAAATGTAAAGAAAATATTTGCAAATCAAAACACTGAAAAGTGTGACGAGCATATGTATTCAGCCCTCTGTATTCTGTACCCCTAAATCAAATCCAGTGTGACCAATTGCCTTCAGATGTCAATTAGTAAATAGAATACATCTATATGTATTTTATTGTCAGTATAGATACAGCTGTTTTGTGAAGGCCGCAGAGGTTTTTTAGAGAACATTACTGAACAAACAGCGTAATGAAAACCAAAGGACACACAAAACAGCTCAGGATTAAAGTTGTGGCAAAGTATATTGTAGGTTTAGGTTTTTTTTAAAAAAAAAGCTTAAGGGAGCATTATTCAATCCATCATCTGTAAATGGAAGGAGTATGGCACAAATGCTAACCTGCAGCTGCCAGTTTCTGCAACCAATTACTTTTTTGTAATTTAACCTACAGATCTAAGTGATGGTTCATTTTTTGCAGTCTGATGTGTACTTTTTATTGGTACCATTTTAAGTCACAAACGATTTTTTATCACTTTTTATTTAAATTTTTAGTGAACATGAAATGACTAAAAAAGCCACAATTTTGATGCTTGGAATTTTCCTTTTTCTATGGTGTTCAGCATTCAGGATAAATAATGAATATTTTAATAGCTCAGAGTTTCATGGATGTGGCAATACCAGTTATGTGTAACTTTTTTATTATGTATTTTTTGTTATTTGTAATATGTCAAAGGAGGGGTGATTTGAACTTATACTTGAAATATTTTTTTGGTTTTATTTATATTTAAATTTTTATTTAGTTTTTTTTTTACTTTTACATTGAGTTCCCCTACTGTACTTGACCATTAGGAGGCGCAATCCTAAGAACACCCTTCTGTATTGTATGAACAATGCAGAAGGATGAACAAACATGGTGGTTTTTTCACTTCCAGCCTGAGGCAGGAAGTGGTAAAACTGGATACGTGGCGGTGATGAAAGTCTTCACAAGGCTTCCAGCTGCCATGTTAACTGATCAGCACCCCACGATAACGCCTTGGGGGTTCAAATCGCATTAAGAAACGATGCACAGCACCGTTTCTCATTCATTTAGACACTGTACTGTCTAAAGGGTTAAACAGCAGGGAACGGAACTGACTCTGTTCCCTACTGTTACTGGTGGGTGTCAAACTCAATTAGCAGCTGACACAAGTCTTCTGTGTTGTGGGATTACTCAGTAAATAGAACCTTACCGGCACCATGACATATGGATACATTATGTGTCGGTAAGGGGATGAAATGGCCCAGTCACAGTCTAGACCTAAATTCCACTGAGAATCTGTGGCAGGATTTGAAAATTGCTGTTCGCAAATGTTTGCCAACCAATCTGACTGAACTAGAGCTATTTTGCAAAGAAGAGTAGGCAGCCTGAAGCTGTCATTACAGCTAAAGATGGTCCTACAAAGTATTTATTCAGAATACATATACACGCACTTTTCAGTTTTTTTATTTGCAAAAATTTGGTAAAATTTTTGCTATCATTTTCTTTACACTTCACAAATACTTGCTATCTTGTGTTGCTCTATCACATAAAAGATCAATAAAATACATTTAAATTTGTGGCTGAAGCATTTAAAAATGTGGAACAGATCAAGAGATTTGAAGACTTTTACAACCCATTGTAATATAAAAAGAACTCTGCTCACGAGTTCTAGGCAACTAAATTACAGTTGAATTACAGAAACACATCGGGCCTCATGTATGAAAACTGTCTAGCTGTAAGACTGCCCTTTTGCCCATAGCAACCAATCAGAGCTCAACTTTCATTTTTCCAGAACAGTAAGGGTATGTTCACACGGTGCATTGCAGCACGTACTGTATGTGCCGCAATATGCCGAGTGTTCTAGAAGTGCGCGTTGGCCAACACGTACTTCTAAAGCGTGGGCGGGGCCGGTCCCATTCAGCTCCATTATCCCTGCCACATAAGCATCGGGAAGAAGTCACATGTCACTTCTTTCCCCCAGCGTTCAATACGAGTCGGAGAAGACAGGCGTAATTCACAGCTCTCGCAGAGAGCTGTGAATTACCGTAATTGGATGGTGCATTTTGGACATATTGAAGTGCAATTACGCTGTGTAAAAAAACACATACCTAAAAGGAAATTAATTAGAATGACGCATATCTGATCAGGTTTTTAATGGGCAAACATAATTTTACCATGGACTGAGACAAACCCCCTATTATCCATTTCCCAACTATATTTTGGTGTAATCCTCGGGGGGCCATTTATTTTTTATTGGGGATGGGATGGGGAAAGGGATTATAGTACTGAGCTGAAGTGGGGGGGTTTTGCACCATGACCGAGTCAGGGTAGTAAAGATCATCACTATTAAAATGGGGCACTCTCACTGAGTGGAAGCACTAAGAAGGACAACCATTACTTAGTGGGGGACACCATTAGTTAGGGCATTAAAAGGCACTACCACTGAGTTCAGAAACTCAGGTGAAACATTACTGATTGGAGGCACCAAAGGGAGACCACTACCTAAGTGGGGTGCACAGTTACTGTGTGGCTTTACTAAGTTGGCACCAATAGTTCAGATGAAATTTATAGTGTGTGGTGCACTATTTGGATATGGGGGCACACACAGGTTAAATTCACACAACTGACTTGGATGCTGAATTTTTAGCATCCAAATCAGCTCCAAAATCTCATCTGAAAAGCGTCTCTTGCAGCACTTTTCAGATGAGGATTTGATAAGGATTTTTCCTCGTGGTTTCTGATGATGATTTGCGCCACTGTTTCAGACAAAGTTTTAGCCTGGGAAAACACGACGTCAAAAACGCGTCAAAACACGTCAGAAACAGTGTTGGGGATTTTCAGAGTTGAAAATGCTTCAGCGTCCAAAACAGTGTCCAAACAAGCGCGTAAAAACCTTGTTGTTTGTGAACTACAATGCTGTTTTACATAGGAATCAATGAAAATTAACTGGGGGCGTTTTGGAGGATTTTTTACGCTGTTTTGGGTGAGGTCATGCTCCGAAAACAGCGTCAAAATCAGCTGTTGTAACTTATAAGGCTATTTCTATGCAGCATATGTTAAAATGGCGTCCAAAATCCAATGGCATTTTAACATCGCTGGACCATGGTTTTTGGCGCAGATTTGCACTAAAAACCGCAGTCTTTTTCCAGATTTGCTGTCAGCCCCATACATTAAATGTATGGGAATCTGACGGCAATCCTGTGGAAGATCCAACAGGTTTGAAAATCCTCCAGAATCTGACGGATTTTTAAACAGACCGGAAAAAAATCAGTGCTGTGTAGACTATAGCATGAATTTTTCATTGCAGTCTACAGTTAGATTTTAAATACTGAATCCAACAAAAATCTGAGGAGAATCCAGTGCTGTGTAGACATAGGGCCCCATATATGAAAACTGTCTATGTCTGAAATTCACTTTGTTGCCCATAGCAGCCAATCAGAGCACCCCTGTGATTTCATATAGTGCTCTGGAGACATTAAAGGGGTGCTCTGATTGGTTGCAATGGAATACATAGTGAATTTTAGAACTAGACAGTTTTCATACATATGGCCCATAGCCTTACTGTGTGGGACATTAAGATACAATGGGGCAGATTTATCAATAGTGTCTAGCTCTTAGACAGTCTAAGCGTAGACTATAAAGTCTTACAATGCGCCACATTTACAGTGGGTACGGAAAGTATTTTTGGGCGACATGTATGATCGGGATTTACGCCTGTTTTCTGGCGTATACTGCGCCTCCCAGCCCGAATCCCGCTGTCGGACGCGGGGATTCAGTGTTAGGCGCAGCGTTCGCCACTTTCAGCTGCGCCCCGCATGAAGGGGCGGGCAGTGGGCGCGGTGTGGGCGCGGGGTAGGCGTTCCGGGGCAGGACGCGGCGCGCTCGAAAACTCCGAGGCATGTACGATGGCGAGTCGGCAAAGCGAGGCGCAGTGCAGCGCTCGGCAGCTCCGACAAGCAGACCTGGTTTATTTTGGTCTAAATGCTCCGGCAGAGGCGAAGTGAAGCAGGATCGGAACATGCGAGGAAACATACAGAAGATCGCTACAGAAATCTCGGCACTCCGCTCCGTGCAGCAGGAGTACGATTCCGAAAATATCGCCTTTATAAAGTTGAAAAACATTGTCAGAAAAGAGCTGAACGTAAAAAATAAAAAATATTTAAAAAAAAAAAAAATCACTTTCCTAAACTCTAGAACGGCGCAATATCAAGAATTATGATATTGTAAATTGCCGGGAAATACAGTAATTCAAATTCTGAAAGCTATTCTCATTGGTCGGCATAAACCGGCCAATCAGAATAGGAGCGACAGTGAACCATTAAAACCTATGGGGAAGGATTGAACAATCACAATCCACGGCGGGACAGTTCAAAATACAGTAAAAATGGTGAAAAAAGCTGATTGGCTGAACTAGCGGGGGCTTGGCTAGCTCGGCAAATCAGAATAGGAGCGACAAAGACCCATTATATCCTATGGAGAACTATTGACCAATCAGAATAGGAGCGACAAACTCCCAGAATATCCTATGGAGAAGTTTGGACCAATCAAAATCAAAGGCAGGACAGTTCAAAATACAGTAAAAAGACAGAAAAGAGCTGATTGGCTGAGCTAGCGGGACTTGGCTATCCCAGCCAATCAGAGCGCGAGCTACTTCTCCCATTATAGTCTATGGAGAGATGGGCGCTCTGAAATCTCGGCGCTCAGCGCCGTGCGGCATGAAGTATTAATAAAAAATTATTTTCATTAAGTGTAAAACATTATCAGATAAAGAGCAGAACCCTTCTTTACAAATAAATCAGTTAAAAACCCGAACAACGCGTTTGTCGCCGAGACCGGCGCTACATAGGGAATTGCAATAGAGAGAATTGCCGGGAAATACAGTAATTCAAATTGTTTAAGCTATTCTCATTGGTCGGCATAAACCAGCCAATCAGAATAGGAGCGACAATGTCCCATTATAACCTATGGAGAAGAATTGACCAATCAGAATAGAGCGACAATGTCCCATTATAATCCTATGGAGAAAAATTGACCAATCATATTCAAAGGCGGGACAGTTCAAAAAGTCAGAAAAGAGCTGATAGGTTTAAGCGGCGGGTGCTCGTCCAACTTAGCCAATCAGAGCGCGAGCTACTTTCTCATAGAGTTCTATGGGGAAAAGAAATTCTGAGCGCGCTCTGTGATTGGCTAAGTTAAAAGAGGCGCCATTATTTGGACCAATGGGAGAGTGAGCGACGCTCCTATGGGTTTTCTAATGCAATCAGAAATCAAACTGTACATGGCCGAAATCAAATTATAACACTACAGAAGTTGTCCCGATGTGTATATAAAACGAATAATAATATGGGGGTTAGGAAAAAAAATATTAAATCAATAAAATCATGTTTATTTCTTTATTTTCGTTGCACCCATACTATTGATCCTTGGCTAACGAAAATAAATAAATTATTTTGATTGGTCCAAACTTCTCCATAGGATATAATGGGACTTTGTCTCTCCTATTCTGATTGGTCAATAGTTCTCTATAGGTTTTAATGGGTCTTTGTCGCTCCTATTCTGATTGGCTGAGCTAACCAAGTCCCCGCTAGCTTACCCAATCAGCTCTTTTCAGCATTTTTACAGTATTTTGAACTGTCCCGCCGTGGATTCTGATTGGTCTAAACTTCTCCATAGGCTAGAATGGGTCTCTGTCGCTCCTATTCTGATTGGCTGAGCTAGCCAAGTCCCCGGTAGCTTAACCAATCAGCTCTTTTCAGCATTTCTACTGTATTTTGAACTATCCCGCCGTGGATTCTGATTGGTCTAAACTTCCCCATAGGTTTTAATGGTTCACTGTCACTCCTATTCTGATTGGCCGGTTTATGCCGACCAATGAGAATAGGTTTCAGAATTTGAATTACTGTATTTCCGGCAATTTCCAATATCCTAATTCTTGAATTAGGATATTGGAAAGTGACTTTGTTTTATGTATTTTTTATTTTTTAGGTTTCAGCTCTTTTCCTGAGAATGTTGAACACCATTATAAAGGCGATTTTTGATTCATACTCCGCACCGACATCTGGAATAATTTCTCGCTGTTCCAGCCTGTCTCGCATCTGAACTGTTTTTCGGCACAGTCCCGCACGGCGCCTAAGTTCCGGACTGCGCCCATGTCCCCGCACTGTGCCCCACACACACTGGCGAGGCGCAGGGAACTTTTGCCCGCATGTACGAGCGCACCGCCTCGGACGGCGAATCTTAGGCGCAGCGCCGCACTGCGCCTCGGTCCCTGCACTGCGCCTCACACACTGGCGGGGCGCGGCGGACTTTTCCCCGCATGTGTGACCGCACTACTTCTGGCGCCGAATCATAGGCGCAGCGCCGCACTGCGCCTCAGTCCCGCACTGCGCCTCAAACACTGGCGAGGTGCGGCGGACTTTACATGCTATGTATGAGCGCGCCCCGGCCCCGACATAAATCATGCTTAGATTCCGCAGGAAAACTGGCGGAAAGGTGCGCCCCGACCCGGCGAGATTCATACATGTCGCCCTTTGTTTCATTGCAGCCATTTGGTAAGATCATGAAAGTTCATTTTTTTGCTCTATAATGTACACTCTGCACCCCCCCCCCATTTTGAAAGAAAAAAACAATTGTAGATATATTTGCAAATTTATTAAACAAGAAAAACTTAAATATCACATGGTCTTAAGTATTCAGACCCTTTGCTCAGTATTGAGTAGAAGCACCCTTTTGAGCTAGTACAGCCATGAGTCTTCTTGGGAGTGATACAACAAGTTTTTCACATCTGGATTTTGGGATCCTCTGCCATTCTTCCTTGCAGATCCTCTCCAGTTCTCTCAGGTTGGATGGTGAACGTTGGTGGACAGCCATTTTCAAGTCTCTCCAGAGATGCTCAATTGGGTTTAGGTCAGGGCTCTGGCTGCTCCAGTCAAGAATGGTCACAGAGTTGTTCTGAAGCCACTGTTTTGTTATTTTAGCTGTGTGCTTAGGGCCATTATCTTGTCGGAAGCAGAACCTTCGGCCCAGTCTGAGGTCCAGAGCACTCTGGAAGAGGTTTTCATCCTGGATATCTCTGTACTTGTCTGAATTCATCTTTCCTTCAATTGCAACCAGTCATCCTGTCCCTGCAGCTGAAAAACACCCCCCTAACATGATGCTGCCACCACCATGTTTCACTGTTGGGATTGTATTGGGCAGGTGATGAGCAGGGCCTGGTTTTCTCCACACATACCGCTTACAATTAACACCAAAAAGTCCCAACTGCTGTAGGGCTGCAGTGATAGTTGACTTTGTGGAACTTTCTCCCATCTCCCTACTGCATCTCTGGAGCTCAGCCACAGTGATCTTGGGGTTCTTCTTTACCTCTCTCACCAAGCCTCTTCTCCCATAATTGCTTACTTTGGCTGGACGGCCAGGTCGAGGAAGAGTTGTGGTCATCCTAAACTTCTATTTAAGGGTTATGGAGGCCACTGTGCTCTCAGGAACCATGAGTGCTGCAGAAATTATTTTGTAACCTTGGCCAGATCTGTGACTTGCCACAATTCTGTCTCTGAGCTCCTTGGGCAGTTCCTTAAACCTTATGATTCTCATGTGCTCTGACATGCACTGTGAGGTCTTATATAGACAGGTGTGTGCCTTTCCTAATCAAGTCCAATCAGTTTAATTAAACACAGCTGGACTCCAATGAAGGAGTAGAACCATCTCAGAAGGAAATGGACAGTATTTGAGTTAAATATAAGTGTCACAGCAAAAGGTCTGAATACTTATGACCATGTGATATTTCAGTTTTTCTTGTTTAAAAAATGTGCAAAAATATGTACATTTTATTTTTTTCCTTTCAAGATGGGGGGGTGGGGCAGAGTGTACATTAATGAGCAAAAAATGAACTTTTTCTTACTAAATGGCTGCAATGAAAGAAAGAGTAAAAAATTTAAAGGGGTCTGACTACTTTCCATACCCATTGTAACATGTTTGATAAATTTGGTGCATGTTTAGACTGTTTAATCTCAGTTTACACCTTCTATTAGAGGGCTTACTTAATGCTACTAACTGCAACAAAATTTGGGCGCATTTGTTGCCACACAGTGGTGCATGCTAATCCAAGTTCCTTTTACCAAGGTCATGCCCCCTTTGTTGGGCAAGGCGCAGAAGCGTCTAGAACCTGTCTAAAACACATAATAAATGGGGTGTAAATCATGTACATCAGTAATTCTGGCATAAATTGTGCCATAATTCTGGTACAATTGCATTGATAATGTGCCCCGCTATATGTAGATTTATGTGATGCTGCTATATAAATTCTAAAAATAAATTTGTGCTTTTATAAGAATCCTTTTCAACTCTCTGTTGTCCTAATTAAGATATCTCAGTTTTCAGGTTTAGATACTTTTCTCCAATAGATTACTATAAAGCCACATCTTGCCTGGAAATATAACACATTTTAAAATAGGTACTGCACTCAGCTTAGTTAAATGTATCTCCATGACAACACCGTGTGTCCTAGAAAAATCTCCCCTCCACTGTTTTAGATCTGATCAATGGGTGGCACACAGGACTCAGGTTTTAATGATTAAAATCTGACAAATTTGTCATGCTGCTGCTTACGGTATATGTTGTAGTTCAGAGTGGACTGCACAATAAAAGGCAATTATGAAGATCTGGCTTGTAATTTAGGTAAATACATTTTGACCATAATTCAACTATAACTTAGTTCTTTTTTTATTTTGTATTCAACAAGTTCAAATATGAAGAATTTGTCAAATTTTGTGGACTCGGTTTAAAAAGAATCTGGATGACACAGATTAAAAACCCAGTGGTGTTAGGATCCTGAACATCTGTTCACTGAAAGAATGCCTATCATTACAAAAGCAGTCGCAACCCATCCTCAGACAGCAGTACATTTATACTGGATGCAGCAGAGACCTGTCCTTTGGTAATTTCTGTGAATGTACATATTCTATGCCAGTGCATGTTGAGTAGGTGGGTCCCTATGGTACCATGTCAGTGCTTCAAGCCATTGGAGGGTCTCCCCTCTCACAGCATGAGTCTCACCCACAGAGGTCAAGGAGCAGAGTAGCTGACATATGATTCCCCTTCTCCTTTTTTTTTGCTACTGAGTAGCTTTGTTAACATTTATGGAGAGTGTAATCAGAGAAAAGTATCCTGTAATGTGAGATTGATGCCACATGCCCCTAATAAAATATACTACAAAATTTCATATATGCACATCAACTACTGACTTCTGCAAAAAAAATAAAGTTATAATTTACTATATATTATCCATGTAAACCATAGGTATTACCGAAAAAACAGGGGCTCATGTGTCTTCAGTTATGTAATGTATGTAATTTTTTTCAGGCTGTTTATCACACAATTTAGATATTCCTTCAAATTATCTCTTTCAAATCAAGTTCGAGACTAGTATGCTAAAATATAGATAGGTTTTGTTAGGAAAGCATTCAGTGAAGGTGACATATCTTAAAACATTGATCCCTGATCTGAATAGATTGGTTTCAGCTCTTACTGTCAGTGGTTCTCCACCATTAAATGGGTGTGCCCACCATATACTTTGATGGAATACCAATAGAATATGCCATCAAAGTCTCTGAGATCTGCACCTTTCTCGGGACCCCAAAAGTCTTTGCTCAGAGCAGTGAGCTCTGTGCTCTGTGTAAATTCCAAATACAGTTGAACACAAGGCTCACCTGTACTTGGAACTCCCATAGAACAGAATGAGGAGTTGTTCACAAGCACGACTGACCCTCCAGTCTGAACCAAGACTTTCAGGGGCCCATTCCTAAGGCAGAGGTGGGACCCGCACCTATCAGACTTTGATGGCATATTCTACTGAAATGCTATCAAAGTCTATGATGAAAGTACCCCTTTAAAATGAATGCAAAGACAATATGCACACAGAAAGTACTATGCACATTGGGGCACATTTATTATGGCAAATGCTCCAGAATTCTGGTTCAATTTGCACCAAAATACTGGCATATATGCTTTACACACATTTAGGGTGACATGTATGAACTGTGCCAGGGCTGTTCCAGCTTTCTGGCCTGCTTTGAGACAAAAAACTGTTATAAGCCTCTTTTATGGATGTATGTACACCAAAATGTCATGACACTTGAATGTGCAAAAATGCACCAAGAATGTGCCAAAGTTTGGTTTGAAACGGTCGTACAAATCCATACCATAGCTGAGACAAATTTTGGCCAATAACTCTCTATGCGGCAACGTTTGCCACATAACACTCTGCATAAAACTCTTTCATACATACTGTTGCATCGGTACACTATTAAAAATAGACACAGAACTGGCCAGTCAGCGCCTGGTTCATACATGTCCCCCTTACAGTGTATTTTAGACAGTCTTTAAACACTGCTGTGCCCAGTCCGACAAAGGGAATATGACTTGGCTTCATCCAAAGGGGCTTGGCCTAGCACGAAGCAACATACACAAAAAACCAAGCGAACTTCTAGATAATGTAAGCTTAGACTAGAACAGTTTTTTAACTGTTTAGCCTAAGTTGACACTGTATAGGCATTAGACAGTAGTAATAAATGTGTCACTTGCCTTTAAGTGGTTTATCCAACCTTAAAGAGGTTGTCTGGCTCAATTTTTTTTAGTTCATTAAGCTCACTATGGGCTGAAGAGTCTGTATAGACTTTACTGAATTTATATGTAATTTACATTGTGTTTTCACATTATTTTTATTATTAGTAGCATGCCTAGTAGATAATTATCTGTTGGCCATGCACGCTAGTCAGGAGGGTGTCACTCCTATAGTGTAGCCGCCTACCACCCTGCCAGACAAAACATCATACTATACAAAGTAGTGTGAAACTACGTTCAGGGAGTGCAGTGGGCAACTACACAACAGAAGCGATGGCCTCCTGACTAGTTTTCAAGTCCAGCAGATAATTATCTACCAGGCATGTGCACTAGTGAGGAGGCCGGCGCTTCTATAGTGTAGCCGCCCACTAACTGTAGAAGGAAGGGATGACGTTCCAAACAGAACAACTCAAAAACAAAAAATCAAACAACCTTAAAGAAAATTATGTAGCTGCACACTGATATAACCACAAACAATGCAAACCCGAAAATGTATATGCAGCAAACTACAAACACTAAGACACTCAAACAATGAATATACGAACTATTTCAAAATGCATTTCTGCTCATTTTTGGATACATGAACATTTTAGGTTCTTGAGCAAAACTGTGAGGGCCCATCCACCAACAGTAAAGTTCATATGGGGACCTACACTATAGCATTCCCACCTCCCTTGGTGCCTTCTCAGGTCTCTATACTTTCAGGGAATGAAGGTCCCATCTAAACTCTGTGCTGATTAAAAACAGTCTGGGTGGGTGGAGTGCAGACAATCCAAGAAGCAAAAAATTATGAGCACATCCGAACAATTGTAAAGTAAATGATATAGGTGCATGCTGACATGGCTGGAACCAATGCAAAAACAAAAATAGAATGTAATCACTTAAGGCCATATGAATAATAATTGAAATAATGTTAAAAAAAACCTCGATGAGCAAAACATATAACTTCAATAAAGTCTATACGTATTGTTTAGCCCATAATGAGCCTAATTAGCTAAAAAAAAAATATTAAGAGTGAAAACCATAAGCAAATGTAATAAAAAAAAAATGTACTCACTTCTCCAATTATCTAGCAATTATCAATCATATCTATCAGAGGGTTAGGGATGCTAATTATTCAGATATCCATCTTGCAGTTATCTGGTTGGCCCTTGATTTTCTCTCCACACGCTACACTTAGCTGAAAAGTATTCCTACTACCACTTTAAAACTAATATCAATATATTGTTTGTTGCAGGTAATGCTAGTGTGATTTAAAGCTTCAGACTATATATATATATATATATATATATATATATATATATATATATATATATATATATATATATATATATATATAAAATTATATACATTCTGTGTCTCCTACAGGGAAAAATCAATCATATTTCTGATTGATTTTCCATATTTTCGGGAATGGAGGACGGTTACAGCTGGAGTGTGTATTTCCTAGATAAAATTTTAGAATTTCTGCAAGAAATATTGTATTTTCATTAGTGACACATATGACACATGACGGTTTTTATTAGCTTCATCTATGTCCTGCAATGAAAAGTCAAAAAACCTATGGTTTTATCTAGGATTAACCTTTCATAGCTAATAATTTGTTTTCTGCAGTGTAAGAAGGTTGTAATTTTTTCACTGGTAAAATTAACTATTTTAACTTTTTTCTTAGAAACTTGCAGTATAACTTTTTTAACAATGCTTCATTTGCTTAATATATTTAATAATGGTATGTGTATAAAACGATTACTGCTATGGGGATATAAAAAGAATCTCAAAAAGGACCTGTGAACTGTCTACTTTATTCAATCCTTGTTTTGAGCTAATTCTATCAGATTCAATTTCAAATTCAGGGGCAAGTCTCTCCTCTCAGTAGGCATATCTCTCATGCCAGGAGGCGTGTCTCCCTTCACTGGAGAGCTGTAACATCATCATTCTGTTTGTACAGGGGAAGGGGAAGGATGTCTGCAGAGGATAGCTCTGCAGCCTCCTGCATGCTTCTTATGTCTGCAGAGCCTTCAGCTTCAGGCTCCATAAGCTATGCTATAAACAGTTATACACACAGCCTGAACTAATGAAACACATGTGAGGAATGCACGTTGCCCCACCCTCCCCCTCTGTTATCAGGCAGGAGGCTGTATAAGACTGTTATATGGAGGGAGCACAGGATATAAGACTGTTATATAAGGGGAGAGTGAATCTAGAGGGGAGGGGAGCGTTAAACAGTCAGTAATTGTCGAGATTGTTCACCTTAGAGCTGGGAGTATAGAGCCAGCAGCCCTCTCAGATAGCTGGTTTCACTTTTGGTTTCACAGCTCAGAGCGGAGTAAACACAGAGTGCGCAGACAGCTAATCACAGTGCAGGGGGTGTGTCCGGGGGGCATTTTCGGTCAGGGGGCGTGTCCCAACAGTCAGCAATGTCAGTCAACCCCTCACAGAAAACCCAATCACAGAAAAGGGGACGTGTCCTGAATAGCTGTACATTTTCTCAACTGCGATAGCCACCATGTTGTGTATGTAATTGAGTGCACATGGTGCAACAAGAAATACATAGGTAGCACCACAAGAAAACTCAAAACAAGGATAGCGGAACATCTATATAGCATCCAAAAAAATCAGACACACATGTCAGGAGTGGCCAGACATTTCGTAGAGCAGCACGAAGGAAACTGCACAGGATTTGTTTTCTATGCATTAGAACAGGTGGAAAAACCATATAGGGGGTAACTGGACACGGAAAGTGAGACACAGAGAGGCTTTCTGGATCCTAAACCTGGACACTAGATTTCCCAAAGGCTTTAACTACAGAACAGATTTACTTTACATTTATTAGTCTGCTTTTCATAGTTTTGGCACATATCTATGTTTTGGTACTTATATACATTTATCCCTTGTCGAGTCCCCTTTAAATGGTTAGAAATTCACAGGATATGACGAAATTTCTACTGTGAAGTTCATAGGCTAAGCTATGTTTTTGACTGGGATTTTCCCATTTTTATGTTACTGTGACCAAGAGCCCACTGGCTCGAAACGCGTCAGACCGGGTCTCTCCCGGATTTTAGCCTAGAGTACTGCTTTACCACTGAGTTTGAAACATAAAGATTTCTCCTACCATGTAGCCTCGGTCCGGATGTTGATTAGCCTCGCCTGAGCCGGGCGCCTCCTTCGTCCTTCAGTTTGTATGTGCATTACCGCTAGAGCCGCGGAGGATCGGAGGATACAGAGGAGCAGGACTTTGCCAGCTTGTTACAATACGGCCGAAGCTGAAATTGAAAGGTGAGCCACTATATATGTTTCTTTTTGGTTACCATTCCACACTGTTACCATCCCTGCACACACTGACTGTCAGCCTTTACAGATTCAGTAATAAATTTTTAGAAGAGATAACAGAGAAACAGGAAAATAAGATGATCCAGAACTGTTATTTTACAAGGAACACAAGCTGTACTAAAACAGACATGTCAGGAAATGTCACAAGTCCTCTTTCACCTCTGCTGGTCAGAAATATTTTTGCTTTTTCCTTGTTTTCCTCCCCGTCTTTCAAGAGCCATACATTTTTTATTTTTCCGTCTATATAGCCATATGTGGGCTTTTTTACTGCAGGACAAGATGTTCTTTTTAATGGTTCCATTGTGAATAACATAATGTTCTGGGAAAACCCCAAAAAATACCAGTTATGTTTATCTTTTTTAATTTTTTTATTTCTTTTTATTTTATTTATTTGAACTTCTAAGATTTTCTTTTTTTTTTTTAATTTTTAACAATAAGTCCCCCCCTAGGGTACTTGTAAGTCTACGCAAGCAGGGTCCTCTGTACTCTTCCTCTGTTCCAGTTGTTAGTCATTTATCATTAACATTGTACTTGTTTGGCATTTGTTATGTATATAATCCCCCTCAAATATACCGGAATTAATGGCGCTCTAAAATAAATAAATAATAATAATTGCTTGTCCTATATTTGGCAATAATATAGTGGGGGACTTTCTTGGCTACAAATCTAACTGTAGAGGAGGAGATTACAAACACTGAGGGCCACATGTATGAAAACTGTCAACTTGTAAGACTTTCTTTGTTGCACATCGCAACCAATCAGAGCTCCCCTTTATTTTTTTCAGAGCACTATGCTTAGACAGTTTTCATACATGTTCGCCTAATTCTTTAATAAAGAAATGCACTGGAGTTTCGTATTAGGTACCCACATACCTCATGGTCTGAGCATTAAACATGATGTTATTTTAAATTATTGATACTTTGAAACAAATTGTGTTTTCTCTTAACTTTTTTATTTATTTACCACATAAAACATAGTTACTTTTTCATTGGTTTGTCATTTTATTTAAATCTACTACCTGATAAATGGCTTTTATGCTATGTTTGCAATAGTAATAGTAGAAAAGACACAGATCTATCAAGTCCAACCTATAACCCTACAGTGTTTATCCAGTTGAAGGCAAATAAGGCGGATGTCCTCTATCCCATTCCTTTCCGAACCCAGATAGGGCAATCAAAATAATCCCTGGAACAATGTCCTATCTCCAGAATTAACTCCATCCCGCTGCATTGTCAAGTTTTTGACTCTTCATTCTTTCGCCACCTTCCCAAAGCCATAACCTTTTTATTTTTCTATCTACATAGACTAGCAATGGTTTGTTTTTTAGAGGACCGTACCATGTAATACACTGGGAAAGCGAAAAAAAATTCTAAGTGAGGTGAAATGTGAAAAAACAAGCTTGAATTATTTTTGCAAGGGTTTTGTTTTTATGGCATTCACCCTGCAATATAAATTATGTATTATGTGTTTTCTGCAGGTAAATACAATTCTAATGATTCCAAATTTGTAGGGTTTTTGTAATGTATTAGTACTTTAAAAAAAATTAAAAACATTCTCTATCTCTTAACTTTGCACTGCAGTGCCATTTTCTGCGCCCAATAACTTATTTGTTTTCCCTATACGGACCTGAGTGAAAGAGCTTCTTTGTTGGTTGAAGTGCAATTTTTATTGGTACCATTTTGGGATACATGTGACTTTTTGATCCCTTTCTTTACAATTGTTTGGGAATGTGTAATGACCAAAGAAACACAACTTTGGATTTTGAATTTTTTTTTCTTCAAGGCTGTTCAGCTTATGGGATAAATTATGTTATGTTTTAATAGACTGGTCTTTTATGGAGGCAGCAATACCAATTATGTGTAACTTTTATTTTTTAGATTAGTTTATTTGTAAAATAATTTTCTTATTATTTGATTTACTTTTAAAACTTAAGTCCCCTTTACAACTAGGGGGCAATAGCTTGTACACTCTTCTGTATCCTATAGATAGTGCAGAAAGGTGTACTAAGTTAACATTTCTATTACTCTCAGGCCTAAAACAGGAAGTAATAGATGCATTAACATGACAGCTATGAAAGCCTTCATTAGGCTTCCAGCTGCCATGGTAACCGATTGGGGCTGATCAGAGGAATACTGTGACCGTGATCACCGCAGTTTCTAAATGGTTAACTACCTGGGATCGGAGCTTGCTAAAATCTTTGCTATTAGCAGCAGAAGTCAGCTGGCATCTGCCACGTATGGAATATGAGCCCATTCTATACTCCCTTACCGGCATGATGACATAAGTTTACGTCACATGTCTGTAAAGGGTTAATTAACCATAACCTGTATTATTCTATTTTTTCAAAAAAGGCATTGAAACCCTTCTTGAACTTGAATGATTTCACAATCACAACCTCTGTGCCCGTCCAGGACTAATCGTCAGCAGTGGAGCTAGATTCTGTTGTGGTCTCTAGTCAGTACTGTGCAATGGTTTGCCATGTTTACCATGCCTTGATATTAGACTCTGACCTTCCCTTATAATTGATTTGGTTTTAGAAGCCCATCTCTTAGGCTGTAGGTCAAATCAAAAATAAAATAGCATTATAAATACAGAGCAAATTCTGGGTATTTGTTGCTGTGAAATACCAGTACCACTTTCTAAAAAACCTTCTGTTCACTATTAGGACAGATGAGTGTCAGTGTGAATAGCAGAGGTCTTCTGCAGGAACATGGCTACATTCTTATATTCTATTCACTGTTACTGTCTGCCAAACTATTTGACCATTAAGATAAATGCATTTTATTACCTGCATGGGAAAGAAGATTACAACAAGGCTGTTCTACCTGAAATTGTGAGCACTCATAAGTAGCCAGGTCCCTGGACTCAAAATGGGGGTTTTGATATGATGGATGATATGAGTGATCTAAACTGAGTTGCAAAATGGCCTTATTATTCTTCATTTCTTCCCTGCCTGTGGCCCTTCAGTGTTGCTAAATCAAACCTCAGACTAATTACACAGGTAACAATGAGATATAATAGCGCTGTGAGCTGATACAACAAAGGGCAGTGTTCAGAAGAGCATTAACCCTATGAAACCAAACTCCTGCAAAATCAATGTACTGTATTACTCTTGTCATCATCAGTAGATACTGCACAAACCTTTCATTTGTCATGCAGTTACATTCCATATACAGTAGTTCACAATGTGTAAATAAAATGCCACAGCATGACATTGATGGAGCAAATTTTTTTCAATTTGGGAAAGTAAATAGTAATAGTATTTTTAAACTAGGTATTATTTTGCATAAATGTCTTTTTAATTATTATTTTTTATGTAATCTCCATTACATTTCTTTAAACCCTTTTAAGTGTTTACTACTTTTTATGATTTTATTTTAAATTTACAATGTATTATCATGCTTCTGTACACAGTCACTCTTGACTGAGGTGTTCCCATGGTTAAATGTCCAAGACCGCCAATCCGGACTATTAGAGCAGAAGCTTGGTTGTCATAAGACAGAGCTGAAGACCCAGGTGTAACTAGAGAAGCAAGGGCCCCATAGCAAATTTTTGGATGCCTTCTCTCCCACGACCATGAACATTTAACGGTGGCCCGACCCCAGGCTGCAAAAGTAGCTCTAAAAACAAAATCTGGTCAGCACATCCATTTTGAAGAATAAATGTATAGGAGCACACTGGTGTGGCAGTCAAAAGCTATGCAAACACAACACATTATAAGCAGCACTCTAAAGGCACTAAAAAACAAAGTCAAAAAGGAAATAAGAATTTTTTGGAACAGCATTTCTGCTACTGTGGAATATATGAAAAAATATTGAGGTTCTTAGTGTACATTTTTTATGAAAATTGTAAATGCCCACCTACAAGGGCAAGGTGACCTCAATTCAGGTGGGAACCTACGCTACATGCTTCCTCTCTTTGTGTCTGTTCAGACCTTCACACTTCAGGAATAGAAGATTCCAGCTGTAAACCTGATCTGATTAAAAAGTCTGAGCAGGTTGGTGGAGTGCATAAACCAAGATGGGAACCAGCCACTTCCCCATAAAAACAGTCAAAAAACAAAATCTGGTCAACACATCCATTTTGAAGAATCTACAAATTACAGTTTTGATTAAATTAAATGTACACTAAGAACCTCAACATTTTTTCATATATTACAAAGTAGCAGAAATGCTGTTCCAAAAAATTCTTATTTCCTTTTTTGACCATTTTTTAGTGCCTTTAGAGTGCTGCTGATATTGTGTTCTGTTTGCATAGCTTTTGACTGCCACACCAGTGTGCACCTATACGTTTATTTGTCAAAATGGATGTGCTGACCAGATTTTGTTTTTAGAGCTACTTCTGCAGCCTGGGGTCGGGCTACAGGTTAAATGTTCATGGTCGCGGGGGGAGAAGGCATCCCTAAGTTTGCTCTGGGGCCCTGGCTTCTCTAGTTACACCCGGGTGTTCGGCTCTGTTTTATGACAACCAAGGGTTTAAAGAATTGTAATGGAAATTACATACAAAATATTGTAAAACATATTTTTTATGTCATTGTAATGGAAATGACATACAAATAATAATTAAAAAGACTTTTATGCAAAGTAATACCTAGTTTAAAAATACTCTTTACTATAAGATACATTTACTTTCTCAAATTGAAAAATTGTGCTCCATCAAGGTCATGCTATGGCATTTTATTTCCACATTGTGAACTATATTAATTGATTTAGGTAATAAAAACCAGTTGCAAAAGTGCTTATTTTTACTGTCCCCATCATTACAGATATGATCTTTGCAGCTAGAAAACCTCTTTAATCAGTACTCCCGCAAAGTGATTTCTCCTTCCACCGGGCTCCGGTGAAGACCAGTGGGCCCCGTAGACTCCGCTCCTCGGCGTAGGTTATGGCAACCCTACATGGTGACCTGTGGATCCACCACCTGACCTCAGTGCCCATTGTGACAACCAACATTATCAATAACACTACTACATAAGAGCCTGACCACATAGTGACTGAATAATACCCTATACTATTACTGAATAAAGATCAGAATATAAAGACCAATATTACCATCATACAGTGACCATATAGTGGTAGATACCAGTGTAAACAGGCTCTGCAGGTGTATATTACCTCCATACAGTGACCATATAGTGGTAGATACCAGTTGTATACAGGTTCTGCAGACATTTAAGTGTTTGCAGTACATTTACGTCTTGTGACTCACAGGTGACGGTTCTCTGAGTCATTCACTTTCCCTTTTTTTCTGCATCTGGTCCAGACCACCATGATGACTTCTCCCTTCCACTACTTATCCCTGCAGATTTGGACATACATTTCTTAGAATCCTTATTTATCCAGCACCTCCCTTGCTGTCCCCCACCTCTGTACAAACTTCCCATGGGTGGGATGATAGGCAGCAGATAGGCCCCAGGTAAGTAGGTGGTTGATAAGCCCCAGGTAGATAGGCCATAGGCAGGTAGGTAGATTGGCTGTAGGTAGGTAGGCAATAGTCAAGTAGGTAGGTAGATAGATTCCAGTTAGATAGGTAGGCTACAGGTAGGTAGGTAGGTTGAAATATTGGCCCTAGCTAGGCGGTGGTTAGGCACCAGTTAGGTAGGCAGGCATGAGGTAGGTAAATAGGGAGGGCCCAGGTAGATAGGTAGGCGGGATAAGCCCCACATAGGTAGGTATGCTATAGGTGGACCCCACGTATGTTGGTAGGCCTTAGGGGGGCCCCAGGAAGCTAGGTCCCAGGTAACTAAGTAGGTAGTCTGTAGGTGGGACCCACATAGGTAGGTAGGCTATAGGTGGGCCCCATATACAGTAGGTATAAAAAATAAAATAATGAACTCACCTCTCTCTCGTTCCTCCGATGCGATGAGTTCAGGTTGGCTTCTCACTATGAAGGCCAGCGTAGGCGGCGCGATGATATGATGCCACAGGCAGAGGCGGGACGACGAGTAGGCAGAGGTAGGCGATCGCCTAGGGCGCCTACCTCTACCTATCCCTAAGGAGCGCAGTCAGGGGCCCCAAACCTCGCCGGGCTCCAGGCCGCTGCCGTGGGCCTGAAGCGCCGGCGGTCTCTTTGACCGCTTCTGCGGAGCAGAGAGCAAGCGCTCCCTGCTCCGCAGACAGTGTTGGACCCACTGGATTGCTGGATCCTCCGGTAAGCTGCAGGGCCGACACAGCGGGGCCACCGGGTCCTCATAGCGCTGAGGACCCATCGCAGCCTTGTGCGGCTCAGCTGGCAGCGTCGTGATGAAGTGATGTCATCGCGACGCTGCCTCTCCTCGGGCGCACAGCGCGTCATAGGCCTTGCGCCCGAGGAGCTGCCGGAGGAGCGCGCGGGCGGAAAAGAAGAGGACAGAAGAGGAGCGCGTGGCCGGGAAGCAGGTAAGGCGAGTATAAATGTTATATTTGCCTACCTGTGGCCCCTATACACCTGCCTGTGGCCCCTATACGCCTACCTGTGGCCCCCATACGCCTGCCTGTGGCCCCTATACGCCTGCCTGTGGCCCCTATACGGCTGCTTGAGCCCCTATACGCCTGCCTGAGCCCCCATATGCCTGCCTGTGGCCCCTAGCTATATACCTGCCTGAGCCCCTATAGCTATATACCTGCCTGTGTGCCCCTATATACCTTCCTGAGCCCCTATAGCTATATAACCTGCCTGAGTGCCCCTATATACCTGCCTGAGTGCCCCTATATACCTGCCTGAGTGCCCCTATGTCTATATACCTGCCTGAGAGTGCCCCTATGTCTATATACCTGCCTGAGAGTGAACCTATATCTATATACCTGCCTGAGAGTGACCATATATCTATATACCTGCCTGAGTGCCCCTATATTTATATACCTAACTGTCTAAGGGGACAATATACATATACCTGCCTGACTGAGAGGGCATATCTATATACCTGTCTAACTGAGGGGACTTATATACCTATAATTAAGGAGTTACTGGAAATGTGAGGATTCTAAGATATTTGTGTCCAAATCTGCAGGGACGAGTATTGGCCGGGAGAAATCAGCATGAAGGTGTGAACCGGATGGAGAAGAAAAGGGAAAGTGAACGACGCTAATCAGAAAAGACGTCTCCTGTGAGTCACTAAATGTAACTCCAGTGTAATCACTTATATGTCTGCAGAGCCTGGTATATGTAATCAGAGGCTGTGTACAACTCACATGTGGGGGTCGCGTTCGGTCAGGGTCTGGCAGGATTATTTGATCCTTAAGTAGTAATAGTTTTGGGTCTTGGTTTTGTAGGAGTGTTTTTTAGTCACAATCATTCGTCTGGTAGATTTGCTCCATGTATCGGTGGATTATTCGGTGACTGTTATTTAGGGGTATTACACTGTCATATGGAGGGGAGCGATTTTGAAAAAGCAAATTTGTCAGGGCTGATTTTCATTGTGCAGTGACTGCTGAGGAGATGGACTGGAGCTATGTGGAATATGCAGAAAATTAGTGACAGGACCTGGCACAGGGGTGAGAGGAATTAGTGTGGGTGGCATTTTTTGGGGAGTGAGGGAGGGGGGACACCATTGGCTGTACTTGCCTAGGGCACTGAAATGCCTTGTCCTGGCCCTGGCCACAGGTAGGTAGCTAGGTCCCAGTTAGATAGGTAGGCTACAGGTAGGTAGGAAGATTGGCACTATGTAGGCAGTGGTTAGGCCATATTTAGGTATGCAGGCCTCAGGTAGGAAGATATAGAGGCCCGAGGTAGATTAGTAGGCGGAGGTAGACCCCACATAGGTAGGTAGGCTATAAGCAGGTAGGCTCCAGGTAGCTAGGTAGGTAGGCTGTAGGTGGGCCCCACATACGAAGGTAGGCTATAGTTAGGCACCAGGTAGGTAGGTAGGCTTTAGGTGGGTCCTACGTTGGTATGTAGGCTGTAGGTGAGCCCACATAGGTAAGTAGGTAGGCTTTAGGTGGGTCCCTCATAGGTAGGTAGGCTATAGGTGGACATCACATAGGTAGGTAGGCTTTAGGTGGGCATCACATAGGTAAGTAGGCTATTGGTGGGTCCTACATAAAAGGGTATGCTTTAGGTGGGTCCCACATAGGTAGGTAGGCTATAGGGGGACACCGCATAGGTAGGTAGGCTTTAGGTGGGCTCCACATAGGTAGGTAGGCTACTCTTTGCAAAACCAATATCCTGCTCTAATCCAAGCATTAGCTGTAACAAAACTGATTTTTAAAATGTAATACCTCTTTTATTTTCTGAAAATAGGCATTGATATTCAAGTAGTAGATATGTGCAGATTGAATCCAAATATGTAGGTCATTTTAATTGGCTTAAGTTATAACATGTAAAACAACTAAATAATTATAGCAATTCTATAATGATGTATGTGGGCAGAGAGAAAGTTTATAATTAGCCTATTTGTTTTTGATGCAAACTCATTAGTTTCATGCATATGTGCTTTAATTCTTTAATGCTACAGAAATTTTCAAAGAACAGATTATTAATATTTGATAAATTCAAATAATTTTTTATCATCTTATTCCTTAGTTCTGATCACACATCTGCTGTTAATCGATTGCTGATGTTTGATGTACATGTATGTGGCGTGCATTTCTCACAGCATGTTGTACATATACAGTATGTCATAGTGATTGTGTGGTGAACCAGGCGCATGGAGGGAGGCAGGGGAGAGGGAAGCGGGAGCGGCACCTGGGACCTGATCCTTGTCTCAGCGGCGAGTACCTCACTACCCGCACCTCTCGTGCTCCTCCAGCTCCCAGCACCAGTGAAGAGGGGTTCCACACTGAAGTTGATTGATGTTAAAGTTGTTTCCCCCGGGGCACACTGTTGGTGGTTTCCCCCTCAACTTCCTGCAGTAGGTGAGTGTGAGATGCCCTTGGTGTTTGGTGCAGAAATAACAGGCAGGAGACAAAGGGTGAACATTTCAAATCAAATGTCAGCAGAAGCCTCCTTTACTTCATTCAGGTAAGATGTTATACACATGGCAGTGGATTATATTCAAGTTACACTTCCTTTCTCAGCTAGTCCAAACCACTTAGTGAACTAATTGAGAAGCAGTGATTCCCTCAATTAAAGTCCCATATAAGCGATTTCCAGAAGTCAAATGTGGAGCTCGCCTTGACTCCCACATGCACTGGACAATTCTAAGTTCTTAGGGGATTTGGGCCAGGCTAACTGGGGGACTAAAGCTTTACCTCATAAGAATCCTGAGAACCCAAAGTCCTGATAGCCTAGCTGAGACCTTCTCCGTTGAATTGGCTTTTCCTCTCTCTAAGCCCATTCCCATGCGGCCAGGGAATTTAAGGGGTTAAAGCAGTGCCCTGAGCCCAGGTGCAAGATAACCTATGTCAGGGTGGCATGATGGATTGCACCTCTGACAACTGCTGAGACTAATCATAATGATATAACTTACTGGAGAGACCCCCAGTGGAGAGACAGAGAATACTAAATTTACCTGTCTTATATAATCTTCTAACCCCCTTCCCTGAGTCTGGTTGTCATAGTTTCTCCCTCCATTAGATTTTGAGTGGCTGAGACTGGTTACATTTCTGTAAAACAGGATGACTATACATCTCTTGCAGGCATGTGCACAAGCTGTGTGCTGAATACAGTGGTGAAGTAAAGGTCAACAGACATTTGCTATAACACTTATAATATGCAATAATAGTGGAAACAATACAGTTATTTGTGCAATTATCAGTAAACACTATTAAATCTTTAGAAGTGTATTGTACTACCAACTCCTATACACTAAAATTGTACCAATTTAAAGTTAATAAAGTTAACCTGACATTTAAACCTCAAGGTGAACACTCTTAACCCTTATCTCAAAAATAACAAGAGAAAAATGTATGGGTTTTTTTTAGCAAGTTTTTAATTTGATTATATTTAGATCCAAATGGTGCCATCAAGAAATACAACCTATAATGCAAAAACAAGCCCTCTTACAACTACAGTACATTGATGACAAACTCAACCATTATGGCTCCAAAACACACTGATGCCAAACTGTAACCCAGACTAATTGATTTCTCTCAAATGTCCCTTTCATCATGTGGTAAGCGTGTGGTGCATATTGGGCTGGTGTAGAAGCCAAAGATTAGGCGATATTGAAACACAGACATTTACTGCATGGCAAGGTTAATAATGATAATGTACAGTGCCCATGCTGAGATAATCTCAGAGATAATTGCCTGATTAAAATTAGGCAGGTCCTTCATCTATTTAGCATCAAACACTGGCCCAAGAAATACATTGTAGTAGACAAGTGTCTGATTTATTTTAAAAAGCAATGCTTCCCCAGCACAGTTTCAAAAGGGGCAAAGGTGCTATAAAAGGTGCAGTGTGTTTCCAAAATAGGATTAGAAAGGGAACATTTATCATTTGTAACACCAAGCGTGAAAAGTGTGTCCTGTGCCTAAAGGATTGCTTTAAAGCAATCTGTGGAAAAACTGTAAGTTATCACTTTGAACAAAATACAATAATTTTTAGAAATTTTTGCAACAAAGGTCAAAGTGTTTACTACACCCCTTGATTAGTCCACCAACAAATCAACAATCATATACCTCAGCCTAACTTTAAAGTTACATACTTTATTAAATTCAAGACAAAATTACTATGTAATAAAATATAGTATGGATTATTACCACAACCAAGACGTATGCATAATGAATATAATCATAAATTATATCAAGATTAAATGAATAAATAAAGTATATTCATATATTTGCAAACAATATAAGTAAATACTGTGACGCTTCACTCACGTTTGGCCGCCATCTTGGATCGGCCAGGGGGTATTCTGCTCACAGATCGTCATCTTTTCGTAGAACGGTTGGCACACCAACAAATGGCACTCCGACACAGGCTTCCGTTTAACACTGGCCTCAGCCAGCTTTATTCAGGAACAGTAGTCACATAAATAAAACCATAAACAAAATCCTCGGCCGCCTAGCCACTAACTAAACACACTATATTGCCTTTCTAACCTGTGGTCTGGATCTACCATCCAGCACCACCAGCAATCACATCACCAGTCTCCACTGGTTCCAGCTTCCTCAAGCCTCTGGGGGCAAGAGCCTTTTGTCAGCTCCTCTGCTGCTCCACAGCAGAGGCCAATGCTGTCTAAATCGCCAAATTAGGCCTCAAAAGCATATGGTGCTCTCCAAAACTTTGTTGTATATCCAGCCAAAATATTAAGGCCACATGTAGGATATTTCTAGAACCAAGAACCACAACATTATTATTAGATAGCTGTTTAAAATTAAAATGCTCGGGGGGCGTGGCCTAGCTGATCATGGAGTAAGACGCACGGGTGCAGAGCTCCGTGGGCATCATCTATAAATCGGCACAACTAAGCCTCGCCCGTTCATCAAAACACCTGTGACCAGGTGGAGGACAGTCCTGAACCCATCCGGATCCTTTTCCAGTAGACACAGATCGGGGCCGTGCAGAGAACTAGCTGCCTCTGTCCTCCCACTTCCTGCCGGCGGTAACCATCATAGCAGCCGAAGCAGTGGTCCGGCCCTGCTCCCTACGTGCTGTGAGGACACAGTATAGAGGACTTACCTCTCGGTGGACGCCTGTGATCCCCCGGCCTGAGCAGACGGACCTCCGACACCCTCCTTCCTGCATCCTGTCTGCTGCAGGACAGCGCAGCTACCGTCGCCGCCGTCGCTACCCACACAGGCCCGGCCTCGTCACCGCTCCTAAAAGTCTGGTGCTGTGGGAGCTCCCGCTGCCGAGACCAGCTGCCTGACGCACCTAGGACCTTCATACAGTCGGTCCATCCAGGACTTAACTACAGTTACTGCGGAGAAAGGGGTTGCGCGCACGGGAGTTGACACGGGCTCCCATCTAGGCCCAACCACAACCACTAGGCAGCGGCCATTTTAGGGGTCCCTGGGCGTCCTCCCTAAAAGGAGAAGATTTGCAGATCCTATATACAGCACCCAAATGGTTGCTAGCTCAGAGCAGACACTTCCTATAACAAACCTCCAGCTCCTCTTGCAACTGCCCCTTGAGGGGCCATATTTGAGCAGTAGATTGCTTCCTACTCCTGCACCAGCCGAGCAGCCGCGGCCATTTTAGAAGTCCTACCAGTCTCTCCCTGAAAGAGAACTCACGCTGCTGCTAGCTACAGAGACTTCTGTGCAGAAAGACTTCCTCTAACATAGTTATTAACCTTAGAGGACACACTCCACTCAGTAGCCTACCAGATAGTTGCCTGTGTTCCCCTTACTTGAAGAACCTGCACAGCAAGACTCTTCAGAAATTAAATACCAACTGTGCGACTATTCTACCTACAACAGGACTGATTAACCACCAACTATATTTCTCCCGGTTGATGGCCGCCTAAAGCGGAGTCACCTTCCCAAAGTTACTCCGAAGTCTACTCTAGTTACACGCGGGGTGCTCAGCAGTAAACCTACAAGTTAAACCTCATTCTATCCTCCCAATTCCTGTGGAAGACTGTACTCTGCTTACAGCACACGCGACCTACGCGGTCAGACCAGCATCTCCAACTGACTGTGGCATACCTGCCTTACATCCCTTCCACTACAACTGACCTCCTATATATCTATCCGTAAAGGGCATAACGCGGGTGTTGTGTGCTTCGCCTTCCCAGCCTTGGATCTTCATAGCGGGATCACTCTCCTTGCGCCAGCTCACATACCTGCACTGGACTTCTCTAATAGCTCTGAGCTTGGCACTAGATAGACGCTGCATACCGTCTACCTCGCCCTACATTAAACATCCACAGTTCCCCCTCTCTAGCTACCTGACTACCAGCTGCTACTTCAAACCACCTTCCATACAGATCCTACTCCACACAGTGAGATCACTCCTAGCGGTTTGGATATGTCATCACGATTCGCGCTGTACTCTGCCAGGTGAAGGAGGGAAATAATATAATAGAAAAATAAAAAAATAATTAAAAAAAAACAAAAAAAACAAACAACAACAACGAAGGTTGTTTTCTTCCCCCAACGCAAACTCAATCCCTGTGCCCGACCCTGGATTCCCTACAAGAACTCATGGGAGGCACGAGCAAGAGGAGAACCAGAACCAAACCAACGAAACTCACTGAGTTCTTTCCCCAAACGTCATTCCAGCCATCCTCTGCAGACCGAGGCATCTCCTTCCCGCCACTCTCAGGGACCTCTCCTACTTCCAACTCGCAAGATTCACGTTCACGTGATAACATGGAATTCTCTACTACCATGGAAGCTACTTTGCAACGCCTGTTCTCATCTTTTCGTGAAAGCATCCAATCCGACTTCAAACACACCATGTCAGAATTTAGGACGGATATTCAAACTTTGGTGGCCCGCACAGACCATGTAGAAAAAAAAATGTCCGAGTTCGCCAACTCTCATAATACACTAATTGATGCGAATGCAGCATTGGAGGACGAGGTACAACGATTATCATCCAAGCTTCTGGACTTAGAAGACAGGTCCCGAAGAGAGAATATTAGACTCCGTGGAGTCCCAGAGTCCGTAACTCCGGACATGCTGCAATCCTTCCTCACTGATTTCATGGCTATAGTACTACCTGAAGCTTCCCAGATTGATCTCATCGTGGATCGTATCCACCGGCTCCCTAAACCAAAGCATCTTCAATCCTCGGTTCCGAGAGATGTTATAACCAAGATACACTTTTTCCGCACGAAGGACGAGTTCCTCAAAGCCCTTCTTAAACGTCCACCTCTGCCGGAGAAATTTAAAGATATTGCGATTTTTCCGGACCGCTCTGCAGGAACCATGCTGAAGCGCCGGGAATTCTCTCTTTACACGAAGATCCTTAGAGACCATGGCATTGGTTACCACTGGGGCTTCCCCATAAAATTGATTATCACAAGAGACAATGTCACTACTGTCTTGCATAACACACTGATGGCTAAAAATCTTCTCACGTCCTGGGATCTGATACAATCACCAACTGTGTCTCCCAATAGAGAGCAAAGGACGCGCCCGGCGGCCATCACCCCCTTATGGTCAGAGAAGCGAGCTAGATCCTTACCCAAAACACCTGGCTGAGACTCAGAACGGAACCTTGATGGTGCCCACCTTCACCTAGGGCTCTTGCGCTTCTTCATGTGTGCCCTCATAGGTGTTGCTACCTGTTCCACGCGGCCTTCCGCTGCAGGTTTAACCTCCCCCATATGGAAATCCTTCCCAACTTCAGGGAACTCTGTTTTGTTTGTTTGTATTTTGTGCTGTCTACTAGCTGTTCCATCTATGGTTGTACGGGTTTTGCATCTGTTTCAGTTTTTTGCCATGTATGCTCTATCTAGTCACTGGTATCACTGGATGTATCTCTCTCTGGAGGGTCTTGCCCTTAAGGGAAGTTCTAAAGCCGCGTAGATCTTAAGTCAAAACTATGGGGATTAAATTTTTGTCCCTGAATGTAAATGCGCTTAACTCGCCCCAAAAAAGGTCCACCCTCTGGAGAGACGTTATGACATCTAAAGCGGATATTGTCTGTCTTCAAGAGACGCATCTGAGGGATCGAGATGCCCATAGACTAAGACACAAGAAATTCCCAGTACAGTTCATAACAGCTCTCCCACAGAAGAAAGCGGGGGTGGCAGTCTTTATTAGAGATTCTGTCTCCTTCTCCCTAAAACAGGCGGTGGTTGATGATCACGGCAGGTACATTATTCTGCACTGCCTGCTAGACGGTGAAGATTACGCCATTGCCACTCTCTATGCTCCTAATAAGAGACAATCGCGATTTATCTCTAGAGTGATAGCTGAAGTCAAGTCGCTCAACGCCAGACACCTTATTATATGCGGAGATTTTAATATGGTCATAGACAAGAAAATAGATAGGTCTTGCCCTTCCTCCCCTAAAACGCAAGACTTAAAATCTATGCTACCCATGGAGAACCTTCACGACCCCTGGCGATATGCGCACCCAGAGGAAAAGGACTTCTCTTTCTACTCTGCCCCTAACAACTCATTCTCCAGGATAGATTTCTTCCTGGTTACCAGACAAGTGTTAGGGAATATTTTTTCAACAGAAATAGGCACTAGAACCTGGTCAGATCACGCCCCAGTATTTCTTACTTTAGCAGACAAATTCCTTCCCCCATCTTACTCCCCATGGAGACTAAATACTTACCTATTGAACAATAGAAGAAGTAAAGCGGAACTCACCAATTCCGGGTTTCCGATACTTTATTGCAAAATCACATTACTGCGGCATAGGACGGACCAGACGGATAGTATGAGAACGCCAACAATTGTTTTGCGCGATCCCGCGCTTCCTCTGGGCATAACGGGAGGTGACGCAACAGCGCCTTAAGAACCTCCCCACAGCCGTGTCGTTATCATATACCGGCACGTAACAACAACACAATGTAGCAACAACACATAATGATTACAAAACATTACATTACAAACATTTCAACACTGATCATAAAAACAGAGACAGGTCATTTTTATCATTAAGTCCCAATATACCTAGCGCTTCTGTGCGCAGTATCCACTGCGCTTCACATTGGAGAAGTCGAGTGTGGCGATCGACCCCATTCCCTGATGTCATAATTCTTTGTAAGCCTGCAAACGAAATTGTAATGATATCGTCATTGTGGACCTCACTTAGATGTGATAAAATCCTAGGGGCTCCCTTCTTTGTTTTCACAGAATATAGATGCTCCCTAATTCTGTTAAATAAGGGACAGATCGTTTTCCCTATATAGAACCATCCACACGTGCACCAAAGAACGTAAACTACAAAATTTGAGCGACATGTTATCAAATCATTAACTGCATGTGTCACGGAGCCCATTCTTAAAACTCTCCCTGTTTTCATCATATTACAGAATGAACAACTCCCACATCTATGATTGCCTTTCGGAGCTCTATCCCTTAGCCAATTGGACCTGTTCACACTAGGTAATTTGCCCCGTACCAATTCATCCCTTAGATTGCGACATCTACGAAAAGTGATGATAGGATTTAAATGTGTCTTTTGCTTCAAATCCTCATCACTACTTAATATATGCCAATTTTTTCTTATGGCCTTCTTTATCACATCAGACATGTTACTGTGTTGAAATGACAAAACAGATCTTTCATTATCCTTTTTTGACTCGTTTTTTATATAGGAGCTTATTTCGATCTTGATTAATAGCTCTGGTAAATGCCTTAGATATCAAGTCTTCATCATAACCCCTATCTCTCAATCTTTTTACCAATTCTAATGACTGTTCTAAAAAATCACTGTACTCACTGTTATTGTGTCTAAGTCTCAAAAATTGACATACGGCAAAGAACTATATTTCTACATCTAGAAACACAAGAGACTTGTCTCCAAATACAGAGGTAAAGTCCATATTCACCTCATTGGTATTAATATACCCAATAAATTCCTGAAACTGTACCTCTGTTCCCGACCAGACCACCAGGATATCGTCTATAAAACGAGACCAATGGGCTATATATTTCAAAAATGGGTTCTTTACATTGTAAATATAATTTTCTTCCCAGTGTGCCAGAAATAAATTCGCAAATGTCTGCGCCACTGGGGTGCCCATGGGTTCCTGTCTTCTGTGTGTACCATACCTCATTAAATGTAAACGCATTATGGCTTAAAACAAAATTTAAATCCTCAATAATAAATTCAATTTGCTGACTATCACGATTTGTCCTACCTAAAAAAGACCTGATCGCAATCAGACCATCATTATGACGAATTTTAGTATAAAGGCTTACAACGTCAATTGTCGCAAGCCTAAAATCAGGGGACACTGATAGTCTATTCAGGTTTTGTAACAATGTCTTCGTATCCAAAATAAACGAGGGGATACTCAGAAGGATAGGTCTCAGAACCCAATCCAAATATTGAGACAGTGGTTCAGTAATAGAACCTCTACCTGCCACAATTGGACGACCCGGTGGTTGCGTCAATGATTTTTGTATTATTGGCAAAAAATACCAATTTGGTTTCGATGGCTTAAGAGGAAACAATTTATCCGCTAGATGTTTAGAGAAAAAAATTGGATTGGGTTCTGAGACCTATCCTTCTGAGTGTCCCCTCGTTTCTTTTGGATACGAAGACATTGTTACAAAACCTGAATAGACTATCAGTGTCCCCTGATTTTAGGCTTGCGACAATTGACGTTGTAAGCCTTTATACTAAAATTCGTCATAATGATGGTCTGATTGCGATCAGGTCTTTTGTAGGTAGGACAAATCGTGATAGTCAGCAAATTGAATTTATTATTGAGGCTTTAAATTTTGTTTTAAGCCATAATGCGTTTACATTTAATGAGGTATGGTACACACAGAAGACAGGAACCGCCATGGGCACCCCAGTGGCGCCGACATTTGCGAATTTATTTCTGGCACACTGTGAAGAAAATTATATTTACAATGTAAAGAACCATTTTTGAAATATATAGCCATTGGTCTCGTTTTATAGACGATATCCTCGTGGTCTGGTCGGGAACAGAGGTACAGTTTCAGTAATTTATTGGGTATATTAATACCAATGAGGTGAATATGGACTTAACCTCTGTATTTGGAGACAAGTCTCTTGTGTTTCTAGATGTAGAAATATTGATAAACAACGAACGAATAATAACAAAAGGTTACCGAAAACCAACAGCAACTAATGCATTGTTACACTATCAAAGTTTTCATCCAGAACATGTACATAGTTCTTTGCCGTATGGTCAATTTTTGAGACAGACGCAATAACAGTGAGTACAGTGATTATTTAGAACAGTCATAAGAATTGGTAAAAAGATTGAGAGATAGGGGTTATGATGAAGACTTGATATCTAAGGCATTTACCAGAGCTATTAATTAAGATCGAAATAAGCTCCTATATAAAAAACGAGTCAAAAAGGATAATGAAAGATCTGTTTTTCATTTCAACACAGTAACATGTCTGATGTGATAAAGAAGGCCATAAGAAAAAATTGGCATATATTAAGTAATGATGAGGATTTGAAGCAAAAGACACATTTAAATCCTATCATCACTTTTCGTAGATGTCGCAAACTAAGGGATGAATTGGTACGGGGCAAATTACCTAGTGTGAAACAGGTCCAATTGGCTAAGGGATAGAGCTCCGAAAGGCAATCATAGATGTGGGAGTTGTTCATTCTGTAATATGATGAAAACAGGGAGAGTTTTAAGAATGGGCTCCGTGACACATGTAGTTAATGATTTGATAACATGTCGCTCAAATTTTGTAGTTTACGTTCTTTGGTGCACGTGTGGACGGTTCTATATAGGGAAAACGATCCGTCCCTTATTTATTAGAATTAGGGAGCATCTATATTCTGTGAAAACAAAGAAGGGAGCCCCTAGGTTTTTATCACATCTGAGTGAGGTCCATAATGACGATATTACTACAATTTCGTTTGCCGGCTTACAAAGAATTATGACATCAGGGAATGGGGTCGATCGCCACACTCGACTTCTCCAATGTGAAGCGCAGTGGATACTGCGCACAGAAGCGCTAGGTATATTGGGACTTAATGATAAAAATAACCTGTCTCTGTTTTTATGATCAGTGTTGAAATGTTTGTAATGTAATGTTTTGTAATCATTATGTGTTTTTTGGCTACATGTGTTGTTGTTACGTGCCGGTATACATGACACACGGCTGTGGGGGGGTTTCTTAAGGCGCTGTTGCGTCACCTCCTGTTAATGCCAGGGAAGCGCGGGATCGCGCAAAACAATTGTTGCCATTCTCATACCCGTCTGGTCCGTCCTATGCCACAGTAATATGATTTTGCAATAAAGTATCGGAAACCCGGAATTGGTGAGTGCCGCTTTACTTCTTCTATTGCTCAATGGACTTTGCTTACCTTTTAATTGCTGAGCAACACCAAGGATTTTGAGAAACGGAGGTTTTTTCAGGAAAGTGTCCATGTTTGTTGTGGCTTGAAGGAATATAAGTGCATAGACAAGGAAGTTTTAACCCCTTGGTGCCCGATATTGTTTCTCTTGCGTGAGTGTACTTACCTATTGAAGTCGACCGCAATTGTAGATGAGATCAGGTCCTCTTTGAACGAGTACTTTGACCTCAACGAGGCCTCAGTGTCTAGTCCCTCTATTCTCTGGTGTGCCCACAAGGCAGTTATCAGGGGTATTTTCCTTAAAATCGCTCAAAAGAAAAACGTAAAAGAGAAGGAAAACTGAATGAACTCCTGGAAAAAATTAAGATAACAGATGAAAAGGCTAAAAAGTCGCCCTCCCCTTTAATTATTGAGGAATTACGTTCTTTGAAACAACAACTCAAAACGCTTACTTTATATAGATATGAAGCCTCTCTGGCAAAACTTAAATGGAACTTTTACATGCAGGGCGACCGTCCGGGGAAAATCCTTGCCCGGAGGGTCAAACAGCTTCGAGTCCAATCCAGAATTGTGTCACTTACAATTAACAACCAAAAAATAGTAAACCCACAACATATTGTAAATTCCTTTGCTAAATACTACCATGCCTTATATAACCTCAAAGACGATCCCTCACTTCCACATACTGAAACCCCGGAGCTTCAATCTTTTTTAGCCCAAATATCCCTCCCAAAACTCTCTGATACTCAATTATCTTCTCTCAATTTGCCCATCTCCTCCCAATAACTTCTACAAGCCATCAACCAATCTAAATTGAATAAATCCCCAGGCCCGGACGGTTTAAACAATGAGTACTACGAGCTTTTTCAAACCCCCCTCAGTAAATGTCTCTTAGATACCTTTAACTCCTTTCTCAATGGTCATCCTCCCCCCCGGAAATGTTAATGGCTTCCATTGTAACAATCCCTAAACCCGGCAAGCCACAAGATATTATGGCAAATTACAGCCCCATCTCCCTGCTTAATTCCGATATTAAGCTGTATGCGAAGATTATTGCTAATAGGGTTAATACAGTACTCCCATCCCTGATTAGCTCTGACCAAGTGGGATTTGTACAGGGAAGGCAAGCTAGAGATGGCATCCGTCGAGTTCTTAATATCCTACAATATCTTGACAAGAATAAGACTCCAACGGTCCTCCTTTCTCTCAATGGAGAGAGAAAGCCTTTGACCGCATTAGTTGGGACTATCTCCGAGAAGTCATTCTTAAATTCGGCTTTGGAGGGCCAATTTATGCAGCAATATCTTCGCTATACACAACTCCCTCAGCTTCTGTTTTCTCTTCAGGTTTTTTATCAAAGTCATTCAATATCTCGAATGGCACTAGGCAGGGATGTCCGCTTTCACCCCTGATTTTTGATCTTTGCATTGAGCCCCTGGCAGAGCTGATTAGAAGGTCCCCTCTCATCAAAGGAGTAGACAATGCTCCTTCCAGTCACAAGACTAGCCTATACGCGGATGATGTCCTTATTATGTGTCAAAGCCCGGAGGAGTCGATTCCTGCTTTACTTGACATACTTCAACAATATTCGAGGGTGTCTCTATACAAGTTAAATATCACTAAATCTAATATCTTACCAATTCACTGCCCCCCTCGAGTCCGTTCCGCCTTGTGTCACTTTAATTTCATCTGGTCAGATTCCCATATTGTTTATTTGGGGGTCAAGATATTTCCAGACCTGCTTGACACTATTAAACGAAACTGGGAAGATCTACTCTCATCCCTATCTGCTGAGTCCTCCAGGTTCAGCCAGCACGCGCTCTCCTGGATGGCTAGAGTTAGTCTAACAAAAATGATTCTCCTCCCTAAGTTTCTGCATGTGGCTAGGGCACTGCCCTTTATTATTCCCACAACCCTATTACACAGGCTCCAATCCCTATTTCTACGATTCATTTGGGGGGATAAGAAACCTCGCTTTAAAAAACAATACCTATATCTGCTAAAAAAACAAGGAGGCATGGCGGTCCCTGATTTGAAGGCGTACAATATCTCCGCCATTCTAGAACCAGCCGCTCTACACTGGAACACTCCCCATTTACATCACTGGACATGTATTGATGGCCCTGACAATAGGGTTTCCACGACTCCCCTCTTCCCAGTACTCCCTTGCAAACCACACAAAAACCTTGCCCTAGTGGGCAAAACCAAAAAGCAAAAAAAAACCTAAAGAAAGTTTTTAAAAAAAAATATTGCCCCTATCGATGTTATAAGGGGGGCCATACCAGACTTTCGTTTTGGAACCTTTGGAAAATTTCAGGGAGGGCCTGGCTAAAGGGGACCTTTTCTCAGAGGGGGGAACCCTTTTAAAACATTTGGGGACCTCTCATCCCAAAATTCTTTTAACCCAACTCAAAAATTTTACATCACTTACGTTTAGACCCCGGCCTTTTCCTCATACCTCCCCTTTCCCCTCCCCCAACTCACGTACCATTTTCCAACCGTTTCCTTACTGGAACGCCCCACCCCGCATAAAAAGGGTTTGGGCAGCTCTTTTTTGACTTTAAGGGGAAGTGGAGGGGGAACTAAACTTGAATATTTTCCCAAAAGGGGGAAAAGGGATTTTCCCTAAGTTTTTCACATAGAAAAGGGGGAAAGCGGCAGCCCTAGTGTCTAAACACCCCAAAATTGTATAAACCCCACTTACCTCCCAGGAAGTTTCCTTTTCCGTTTGGGAAACCCTCACCCCTGTTAAAAGGGCCCAAATTTCCAGGCACTTCCAGAAGGGGGTTGGGAGAAAGGGGGTGGCGTACCCGGGCCTCTATCACAAAAGTGGTGGCTATGCCCAAATTTTTAAACCCCCTATGGGCCGGGTGGAGAGACAAATCCAATTTTTGGTTTTCCGTCATTTCGGGCCCCCACACAAAGCTTCCCTTCGGAACATTGGTAAATATGACCCCCTTTAACTCCCACCAAACGGGAGACCCACTTTACCTGCCCTATGTTATCAAACAAAAAACCTTTAGGGTTTGATCTGACTAGGTGAAAGGGGATTTTTTGTACAATCCCCTCCCGGATCATCTGTGTCTTTCTCCTAAACCAGAGACCAACTCATGATACGGGACCCTATTATGCCTATTTTTTTTTCCCTTTCGCCCAAGTCGTTTCAAAAACCCCGGCTTAAATTGGGTTAGTTTTTTTGTTTTCCCCCCTTTTTGGGACCCCCCCCTTTAATTCTTTTTTCATGGAAATTTTGGGTGCTTCTTTTGTCAATAAAAAAATTTAATGTTTAAAAAAAAATAAAATTAAAATGCCACTAAAACCCCCCTAGATAAAATACCAGAAATTTTTCCGGGTGGTTTCCACTGTACTGGAACCCGGGGCCCCGGGTGTGATTTTTAAAATGGTCCAAAAAGGGCATGCCTGAAAAAATCTACACCCAAAAACCCCAAATTGTCCCCCTTCCCTTCTCCATTTTCCCAACACAGAAATTTTATTACCACATATGGGGGGAATTGCCAAAAATTTAAAAAAAAATTGAATAAAAATTTTGGGGAGTGTTTTTTTCTAAACTTTTATCCTACTGCAAAAACAAAAAAGAGACATTTATATCTAAAACTTACTAATACTGGAACAAATTAACATTTTTACAGCCCAGCAATTTAAAAATATCAGGTAAACCCCCTTGATTTTAAAAATGCTCACAACCCCCGCCAAATGACTAAATTGGGTCACTTTAAACCCCTTTTCCCCAATTTTAAATTTTGTATTGTCAAACATATGAAACTGTTGCATGTGGGTTCATAAACCCCTTCATAGCATTTTTTTTATGGACCTTGTGCTTTAAAAATCCCAAAGTCTGGTACGGGGGGTTTACAACGGGTTTTTTTTGGGCCAAAGCACATAAAAAAAACTGGGTCCCCAGCCCCCCCATACATGTCCCCCCAAATTTAACTGTTTTTTTTCTAAATTTTTCCAAAAAAAACCCTTGCTATTTTTTTTTCAACCCAATCAAAAATTCCCAAAAGGGGTTTCTTTTCTTTCTACTGAAGCACTCACACACTCACCGGCCATTTTTATTGGGTCCACCCATGCATAACGGGTTTGGACCCCCTTTCCCTTTCCCAGACTGCCTAAATTTCTTTTGGGCATAGATTCCACAAGGTTGCAAGGGTGCCAATTTGGTCCCAAAGGGGGCCCAAAGAGTCCCAAAGAAAATATTCCCCACACCATAACCACCCCCCAAACCACCCCTAAAACCCCGTTGATACAAGGCGGGTTTGGATCCATCCCTTTCATGTTTTTGACCCCAAAAATTCTGACCCACCATCCAAAAAATGTCGCAGCAAAAATCGAGACCATCAGACCGGCAACTTTTTTCCCAAATTTCTTCTACTGCCCCAATTCGATGATTTGGGAAAATTTGGGGGACCCTCAGTTTCCTTTTCTTACAAAAGGAGGGGCACCCGGTGGGGTCTTCTGCGCTGCCCCCAAATCTCCCCAAAAAGTCCCCGAAACAGGGGCATTAAAGAAGGGCCTTTTCTCTCCCAAACCTTGGTTGAAACGGGGGCAAATTTTTTCACTTTTCCCCCCCCCTTTTCTATCAGCTCAAAACCAGTCGGGCCCAAATTCCCCTTTAAACCTCGGGCCACAACAAGGCTTTTCCCGCCCACAGGACGCCGCTCACAAAATTTTTTTCTTTTTGGGACCATTCTCTGTAAACCCAGAAAATGGTTTGGGGCTAAAAAACCCCAGGTGATAAAGCATTTTTCTAAAATTTACCCCCGACCAGCCCTTCGGGCCCACCAACAACCATGCCACTTCCCAAAGGGCCTCAAATCACCTTTTTTTCCCCAAAAACTGCCCCCGGGTTTAACTGGCGGGAGACTGTCTTGACCATGTCCCCCATGAAAAAATGCACTGAGTTGCCGCCATTGTTTGGCTGTTTAGAAATTAAGTGTTAAGACCCTTTTACGGGTTTCCCAAAAAAAGGGGCCCGGGTGAGTGAAATATAGGAGTGCAATACCCTTATTTGTTTGATACAAATGGGGAACGGGCCAAAATTTGGGGGAAAAATTAACAACCTTTTTTGGAGTTTTTTCTGCAGATTTCCTTGTGAAAATAGAAAAACTTTTGAGGTAAAAACTTTTGAGATAAAAAGTTTTTTTTGTTTTTCAAAGCTAAAAACAATCTATACTCCACCTGTGGGATTGAAATGCGGACTACACCTATATATGAAGTCTTTGAGGGATAAAGTTTAGAAAAAAATGGTATTTTTAAATTTTTGGCTTCATTTTAAATTTCAAAAAAACTGCAAAAAATTTTTAAAATTTCCCTTAAAATTTAAACCCCTGTTTTACTTAAAACCTGAAAACTTTAAAAATAAAAACAAATGCTCAAAATACTGTTTTACATACTTTGAAGGGCACAATTTTGGAAATGTGGTTGGTTATGGGAAGTTTCTAATGTATAGTTGCCTCAAAATCATATGAGAATAGAATTGATTCCTAAACAATGTTTTAGAAATTTTACAAATTGCAGCTAAATTCGCAAGCTTTCTAATGTCTTTTAAAAAAAAATCAAAAACATTTAACCCCTCAAAGGGGAATGTATCACAGAAAAAAAGATTTTTTTAATTTATGTTTTATTTAACACATTTTTAAGAATGTTTTTCTTTTTAATTTTTCCTTTTTCATTTTCAATATTTTTTAAAAATCCGCTTTTTTACTTTGGCCACACCTAAAATAGTCGAAACTTCCTGTTCTGTAAGAAGGTTTCAGCAGTGTGCCATTAATTTTAAAAACAGATTACACTGAAAGGTGACACCAATGCGTACAGAAACACAGAATCCACTAGTCACAAAGCACAGTTCACCCTCCCCCCCTGCACATGACTTCTTCCCGGGTCCGAGCCTAGAAAACTTTCCTACAGTATTAAGGGTCTGCTCCTGTTCACAGCCCATGTCCGGGGAGGCTCTGTAAAGCATCTCTCTAAATGCGTTAAAAGCAATGCATGCAAGAAAGCTTTCCTAAATCAATACGACAACCCAAATTAAAAAATCACAATCAAAAAAAAAAATTACGAAAAAAAAGAAATAAAATTTCTTTTTAATTATAAAAAAAAATTTTTACAACAAACCCTTTAAGGAAAACCCCAATCCCAGATTTTTGTTTTTCCTTTTTATATGTCTGCCTTACAAGAGCCATAACTTTTACATTTACATAAATGTACAAAGCTTTTTTACGCCATTTTTACTTTTTAATAGAACCTTTGCCAAACCCACAAAATCACGGGGAAAAACGGCAATAAAATTGTTTGTGGGGTGGAACGTGAAAATAGCCTTGTCCCTTTTTTTGGGGGGTTTCATAGGATTTTTACAATTCAGTAAAAATACGGGGGATCTGTGCTCTGCGGGTTGGTATGTTTCCGAAATAGAAATTTATAGTTTTCATTATAAATTTACTACTTTTTTAAAAAAAAAAAAACAAATTTTTTTTTTTTTCGGTTTTCTGAACCAATAACTTTTTTTTATTTCTCCTATAAGAGCTTTGTTATTTTTGGGGGTTTTTTTTTTCAGAAGGGGTCTAATTTTTTTTGTCCCAAATTGAGTGTTGCAGCTTTGAACCTTTTTTATTTCCCCTTTTCTGGTAGTCAAGAGATAAAAAAAAAAATAATAATTCTGATTCTGGGTAATTTTTTAAGACTGACAACTAGGCCTCCATGCCTTAAAAAAGGCCTATTACTCTTTAGCTGCCAGATAGGACACACCAATATAACACAGCCTTATATACTCTGCTCCCCCACCAATATAACAAGCCTAAAACATTCTGCTCCCCCCTACTTCCGCCTGAAACTGAGAGGAAGCAAGGCATTTTTCACATTTGTTTCAACACTCAGGGTGATGTAGAACTGTTTACACCCAAACAGGTGCGGGGAAAAAGGGGCTTTTGGGGGGAGGTGACAGCTCTCCAGGCATGAGAACTGCAATTGCAGGGGGTTGCGAGCTGTGCTCCTCTCCCTTCCCTGCTCACACAAAAGAAAATGTCACCAGTCCCTTTATGAGGAAGACAGCCTACTGGAGGTTTGACTCACCCCGTAAGAGAGAGAGAAAACTCAAGATCCTTGAAAACTGGAGGGAAACAACCCCCTTTTAAGGGAAAGTTAATCACCGAATAAATAACCCCTGTTTTATACTACAGCCATTTAGTGCAAAAACGACAACCAGGGGACTACCTTTACCCGGGCTGGGGTTCTAACTTTAGCGCCTAGGTTTTGTGTAAAGACATAAAAGTTCTAATTCACAAAATTGGGCGACAACCCAAATGCCCCAAATCTTGGCACATTAAAAAGTGTTCACGGGGCTTATCGGCCAAAGTTTTTTAGGCCATTGTTCATACATCATAGAACAGGGCTACTACGCTTTTTGATGCCAGAAAAACGGCACAACCTTGTTTACACAGTCGGCCCAATGGTTTTAGGGGGAACCCCTTTAAACTGTATGGTAACACCATCTACAAAATTTTAATACATTTCTAGAAGGAGTAACAGAACAGGGGAACAGCACAACACAGAGTTATAAGAGAAGATGCTCCAGGATTGTTATTTCTTAGGTAACACAAGCCTTTAGTGAAACAGACGTATCAAGAATGTCTTCAGATCCCCTTTAAAGGGTTTTTATCACCATGCCGTTTTACAGCCACAGGCAGCTTTTTTTTACTCTGCTTTTGTCAGGCTATGGGTAGTTCTATAGCAGTGATTAGCATATTTAGCTTCTCTGTGACTGTCAGGCTGTGGGTAGTTCTATAGCAGGGATAAGCATATTTAGCTTACCTGTAACAAGTGCAAGAGGTGTTATCTTCAGTAAACAAAAGCTACATGTGTTGTGACGAGTCCTCTGTCTTTTTGTGCCATGGCCAAAGCCAGTGGAAAGGAGTACCAAATTCGGCTAAGCATACACTACAGGAATGCAACACTACAAAGCAATTGAACGTAAAAAAAAAAAAGTAACTTCTTTATTTATCCATGTTGGGTGCAAAGTTTCAGAGGCTTTGTATACAAAAGAGTGATGGGATTTTTCAGTATATATAGGTACACAGTGATTATAATAATTTATGTTTCTATAGCCCTACAGCACTTTATAATATAGAGGGTATGAGTACAGACAACAAGTAAACATTATGTAGTAAAAAAGCTATTAACAGATCAAACAAGAGGAGAGTGGGACCTGCTCACATGAGTTTACAATCTATGTGGGATTAGGGGTGAGATGAAAGTTGAGAAGTGCTTAGTTTACACAATGTCAGAAAAAATCCAAAACAAATCCCATCCTTAAAAATATAGGGCAACATGTATGAACAGGGCTGCGCCAGTTTTCTGGCATCAAAAAACTTTAGTAGACCTGTTCTATAGATGTATGAAAGATTTGGGGCATTCTGGGGGCGTGTCGCACCATATTTATAGATTTAGACACATTTATGATTCTTTGACACCAAATCTAGACACAGAACAGTAAGAACAGCCAAAACAGGTTAAAGGTGGTACATGAGCCTGAGTTGTTGAATTAGCCTAAAAAAAAAATGGGAATCTTGCAAGAGAACAAAGAGTGACTTTTAATAACTATATTTACTATTGTGCCATAGGCAAACTTAAACTCTATCAGTTCTCAATCTATAAAGCCCTAAAACGTAACTTTTATTATGTATAACACTTAACCTCGATACACACTATTTTAAAAACCTGATTTCTAACCTCTCAATTTGTCCCTTTCTAATTGTGAAGGAATAACTCCTTTTCTATTATCAAGTCTGGTGGAACACCACCTTTTAGCAGGGAAACCCTATATATACAGTGATTTGCTAACTCCAAAAAGGAATCCAAAACATCTGACTTGGGTAGTCATCCCTAATCTGATGGGCATGAAACATGTAAGGTTTCCTTGTGAAACCCTCTGCTGCGGGTAACACAGTAGAAAGAGGTAGAAAATCACAAATTAAAATGTCATGCCTGACCTCCCCAACATGTTTTACCAGCTAACTGGCTTCATCAGGGGACAGAGGCCCGGTCGCATGTAATCTAGCTCATTTCCTTTCATATGATCTTAGGAACACACCCTATTCAGGTGCTCACCGATTGGTCACCAGAGATTCAACAATACCCATTCCCCCTTTTTCTCTCCTGCATGCATACTGATACTATTTACTGCTGCGTTCCTATAAATAACATTCCTCAGGCAAATTCACTATCTCCATAGCGGGCTTGCACCCTATCTTACCATGTCGCCCGCGCACGGTACCAATGGACATTTCTGCCCTAACTGTGACGGACTTCCGTCCAACTTCTCTCACATTACTGCATCTGCGCGGCTCACCTAGAACAAACTAAGCGGAATAGGTATTACATTTTACAGCACCGCAACTTTGCCCCTTCCCAAAAACCCTTTGTCCCCACATTGGTCATAGCGTGACCGTATAATGGAGTACTATTAAAAGAATTTCAAAAAGACTCTTTTGGGGCTCCATTGCGGGCTAAAACTGTTTTCTTGAAAAAAGAGTGCGAGTTAAAAAACCGGAGGATTGTTGAGTGGCTCTTGTTTGCGCAAATTGTTTTATTTTTCTATTGGGTTGTGTTTGAAGCACTGGTGTACTGGCAGGACCTTTGCATCACTAGTGTGCTGGCAGGACATTCCATCACATGACTGGGGGAGGGGTTTTTGGTTTTCAACGGGTAAAATTCCGTAGCGGCTTAAAAGGGTTACTTTTTGGGGCTCCATTGCTTAGCTCAAACGAGTGCTGAGTTAAAAAACCGGAGTTAAAAACAGAAGAGAAAAACTGGAATAAACAAACCTCTTTTTTTTTGTTTTCAATTTTATTAACTTTTTTCTCTTTCTTCGTTGCACGGGGTAAAGGGCACTCACTGGAATTTTCCCAGCATGCACAATCTGCCTATGTAGCCACGGGAGCAAGAGGCCCGGGGGGAAATACCGTAGCAGTTTGAGATGTTGTATCTGGTTCGCATTTTAGACCAGAGGAGAAAAAATGCGCATGGGGGCATGCAATAAGAGAAGAGTTTCTTTCTTGGAGCAAACAAGGGGTTTAATGTTGGGTGGAGTAGGATCAGCAGGGGACCGGAGTTGGGTAAATTTGACGGGGGGAGTTCTGGGGGTACCAAAAAAAGGAGGCCACTTCTCCCCGAGTTTCCTAGCAAAATGCAAATTGGGTGTAAGCTGGGAATCATTTCCCAGAATGGAGCCCTACTGAACACTGCTCTTCCAGCAGCGGGAAAGAGCCCAATAGATGGGGGGGTGGGAATGCGGGTAAGAAAAGACGTTATCACTAGGGGATTCTTAATCAGGAAGACGATAGAATAATTTTGTCCCAACCCCCCCAAACCGAAGGGGTTTTGCTGCCCCCGGGTGCCAGGTTGGGCATGGGGTTTGGCCAGGTGGAAAAAATTACTGGAGGGCTGGCGATGACCCGCTGTTGTGGTCCATGTTGGAACCAATGACAGAATAACTTTAGGTGGAGGACCCAAAAGAATTTTTTTAAAAAAACGGCTAAAAGCTAAAGGAAGGACCCCCAAAGGGTTGTGTTCTCCAGAATACTGCCGGTGCCTTGCGCACCGGGATAGACGGGGAGTTCAGGGATTAAATGCATGGCTAAAGTTTGGGTGTAGGACAGGGGGGTTTGGGTTCTTATAGCCGGGGCTGTTTTTTCATTGGGGACAATCTGTTTTCTATGAAAATTGCACCTAATGGAAAGGGGGTCTGCGGCGGGGGGAAAGAATTCTAAAAGGGGGTGCTGGAGATTTAAACAGGGAGAGGGGGGGGGAAAATATAGAAAATGAAGGGGAGATGGTTAGAGAGGGGCGACTTTTTTGGCGGGGGGAAAAAGGGGAAGGGGGGAGTGGAGTAGACCAGTGGAAAAGGGGAATCCATGTGTTGAAAACCCACTTTGAATTAAGTACCCCCCAAATCCATGTAACTCACCATCACAAAATGGTAATAAATACAATGCTGTCCAAAAAGGATAATGTATAATCCCTGCCACATCTAAAAAAGGTAAGAAAACCCCCAAATTTTACCGAAAGAAAATGTTTAATCGAATGCTTGCATGAACAGGTAACTTTTAAATACCATCTGCTCTGATGGGTAATGTAGATCCCCAGCGTCTAATGAAAATTTTTGATACAACCCCAAAACCTTGAGGAAAGTGTAAAACGGAAGGGAACTTAAAATGTCTATTCAAAATGCTAAAATTTTTGAAAACAAAATGGGGAAACTTGAGGCCTAGTTGTAGGGAGCTGTTTGTTGTGGTAGTAATGCTGAAACAGGGCTGACCCCTCGCATGATTGGGCGGTGAATTTAAGGTTTTCATCTATTTAGGAAAGCAGAGGAACGGGGGAGGGGGAAAATTTCTGAAGTGGGTGATATGAAGGCAAATGTAAAAGAGTAATACGGGGGGTAATGATTGGAAACATTGTGGGGGGAATAAAAGGGGGGGTTAATGAAAAAAATTTTATTTTTTGGGTGTAATCTAAAGACCCCCGAACATCCTGGGAGATGAAGAACGGTGCAAAATCAAATGGTGGGGGACACGGGCGGGTACAGTGATAAAAAAGGTACTTTAATTTCCCGGCATTGAGGGGGTCCCGGAAAGCATCAATAAAAAGGGAAGGAATTTCCCTAAATCTTTAAAAGGGATAATTTTATGGGGCAGTTTTTGGGGAACCCACAGAAGTGATCCTTTTGGATCGGGTATTTTTCTAACAAAGAGAACTTGTCGGCGTCCGGGTTTTGAAAACTTTGGTAACAGTGCCCAAATTATTCTTTTTATGTAAAGGAAAAAAAGAAAAACAAGTGGGAGGGCAAAAACATTTTTTTAAAAGGCCAAATTTTTTTATTGGGGCGCAATACAGGACCATTTGGGGGCAGCATTAGCAATTGTGAATAAACCAAATGGGGGAGCTTTTAAAAATACTTTTGGGGGGAAATTTTTTGCAAAAAAATTTCCCATGGGGAAAAAGTTTGGGGGACAAAACAAAACCAAACATGGGTTTACCCTTTTGTTAAGGGGCAATAAATAATATAAAAAAAGGGATTTTAAAAAATATAAGTAGAGGGTCGGGTCAGCCTTTGAAAATTATAGAGGTTAATAAAACGTAAAAAAGTTTTAAAAACAGGTAAAATTCAAAATGAAAGCATTTTCCAGGGGCAGCAAAAAACCCCAAGAAATTCTTTTTAAACATATAAACCAAAAAGCCAAAAGTCAGAGCAATAGGACCCTTAAAATTGTGATGGGGTGCAGGTTTTTGGTGACCCAAAGAGCGAGGGACAAATAGGTTCCTCATCATATATACTATCCGAGATAGAGTTGATGGGGTGGGCCAAGGGCAGGTAGGGGTGCCCGTACGTTTTAACTGCTTTTTTAAATTTGGGTCAGTTAGAAAAATCAAAGCCAAGTTAAATAAACTGAATTTAACAAGGCTCAAAAGGCCCGTGGCATTTTACCCAAGGTTTTTAAAGAGCCACTCGTTTTTCTGTGCCCTGTCAGATATTTTTAGTTTTCCCCGGTGACTGGTATAGTACCAGGGGATGGGCAAGGAAATGTGTTCCCATCTTAAAAAAAGGTTTTCCAAGTCTTGCCAGTTAATTAAGACCCTAATTTAACATCTGTTTGGGAAAATTTTGAGGGGGTCATAAGGGACTATATCAGGATATGTTGACAAACACAATATTATTTTGTTGCCAGCTGGATTTACTAAGACGAAGCTTAGACCAATTGATCTTTTTTTGAAAGGGGATGAAGTTGGATAGCGGGGCACGGGGTATTGTGTTTTTGACTTTGCAAAGGGATTTGACACTGCCCCCAAAGGGTTTTTTAGGGAAATAGAACCATTGGTTAGAAAAACTTGTAATTGGATTAAAAATGGGCGGATGTACCAGAGAGTGGTGTAAAAGACTCCCACTCTGAGTACCCCCCTTGTGGTGGTTGGGGCAGGGCCCGTATTGGGCCCTCTTTTTTTAATGTTTTTTTAAAAAGATATAGTGGAAGGGATCAATAGCACGGTTTATTTTTGCAGAGGAACCAAGCATGCGGGTATTGCAATTAGGAAGATGCTCATAAATTTTTCAAGGAAACCCGGACCACGGTGCTTTGGGGATCCCCTTCAAATGGGGTTCAATGTGGAAAAAATGTAAGTTCTGCATTGGGTAGAAATAACTACAGGCATCATAGTCCTAGGGGAGAACAACTTGGAGAATCCTTCTTGGAAAGTCTGGGGGTTCTTATAGATCATAGACTACAGAACAGCATGCAAAATCAACAGCTGCCTCAGGCAAGAAGAATTGGGGTGTATTAAAAGAGGCATTGACTCTGGGCAAGGATTAATTTTTCCACTGACAAAGCATTGGGCGTCCCAATTGAATATGCTGTTCGTTTGGGCCCATTTATAGAAGAATTAATGGAGTTTGAGAGAGTACAAAGAGAGCAACCAAACTTAAAAGGGGGAATGGAGCATCTTATTATGGGAAATTTTTTTGAATTTAATTATTTTTTCTTGAAAAAGACGGCTTCGGGGGCATGATTAATTTATATAAATAAAAAATGGTCCCACAAAAAATATGGGAAAAAAATTTTTCAGTGAAGCCCCCCCAAAAAACAAGGGGACATCCCCTTTTAAAGAAAAAGGGTTCAATCCCGAGGGAAAAGGGGTTTTTCACTTTAAGAACTGTGAATCTGGGAAAAGCCTGCCTAGGAGCTGGTCCAGCAGGAAAAATGTAGAGAGTTTTAAGAAAGGGTTAGATACCTACCTTGGAAAAAAGAATTAATGCTAAGCTGTGTAGGGGTTCTGGATCCGGGGGTGGAGGCTTGGGGGGCAGAGAATGGGCTCCAGGGCGATTTGGTTTTTTTTCCTTTTGGGTTTTTTCCCGGGAAAAAAATTAAACCATGGTGAGGGGTGCTAAAACCCTTGGGCCTCTCCCTTTACCACACTTTCCCCCCCCTTGGGTTTAACTTGATGGACCGTGCTTTTTCAACCGACTAACTTGTAACAAAGGGGAAAAGGTTATGGGAAGGGGCAAAGTTAGCAGGGGCGTAAAAGAATACTTTTCGTTATTGTTTTAGGTGAGCCGCGCAACACGTAAAAGTGAGAATTGTGGAAGTCCGCACAGTTAGGGAAAATGTCCCTTGGTACAGTGCGCGGGCACATGGAAGATTGGGGGGAAGTCCATATGAATGTGAATTTTTCCTGAGGGAAAGTTGCTTTAAGAACCAGCAGCATAAATAAAACCTATGCAGCATGAGAAAAAAGGGGGGAAAGGTATGTTGAATCTCGATGGCCAATTGGGGGAACCCGAATAGGGGTTTTCCCAAATCATAGAAAGGAAAAAGAACTAGACCACATGGGGCCGGGCCTTTTTCCCCATGAAGCATTTAAAACTGGTAAACATTTGGGGAGGTTTAGGGATGACATTTTTTTTGTGATTTTTTTACCCATTTTACTGGTTTCCCGCAAAAAAGGTTTCACAAGGAAACCTTTCATGTTTAAACCCTAGTTAAAGACACAAGTCGTTTTTGGATTCCTTTTTGAATTTGCAAATCACTGATATATAGGGTTCCCCGCTAAAAGGTGGGGGTTCCACCAACTTGTAAAAGAAAGGAGTTTTCCTTCACGATTATAAAGGGACAAAATTTAAGGTTTGAAAAAAGGGTTTTTAAAAAAGTTGTTTCGAGGTTAAGGTTTTTTATATAATAAAAGTTAAATTTTAGTGTCTATAGATTGAAACGTAAAATAAGTTTTTGATTTACACTTAAAGGGGCCCGTTATGTACCCTAAGAAGAAACGGTTTTATACATTAGGTACATTCTAACGCATTAAAACGATTTAGAACGGCCCTTTATGCCAAATTATACATATTGCCCATAATTTTTAATTTATGTCCTGAATACGGTTTCCAATGTAAAACGACATATGAAATGTTAATTGTAACTTTGTATACTATCTAACCAACTATATATTTGATATAAGATATTATTGTAGGTATTAAGGGCGGCATGTTTGTATGGGGCTGCGCCAGAAGTCTGGTGCCTTTTCAGCCCGGAAACTGGCACAGCCCAGTTCGTTAGATTTTTAATGAGGCACATTACAAAGCGCCCGGGGAACTTTATAATGCGCCTGGAATCGAGGGGGCATGCTGGAGGCGTGTTGCACTACAACCGAACGAAGCTACACATGCATGAATTTTGAATGGCAAATCCAGGCACATTACTGCTGAAACAGACGGACCACTTTAAAAGTGGTTTTCCTGAGAAAGAAGTGTGGTTTTGTAGCTTGAAAGCGCTAAATCTATGACCCACAGTAGAACAGGTTCATAGATTCAGGTACATTCTACACTACTAATGCCCGCAATAAAATTGGCGCCTGGACGCCAAAAATCATGCATGTCTCCCTTACTTTATATGTGCCTTTATGCTGAGGGATTCTTGAGCCAATATCTAGGGAAATCCTTTTAGGTTATATTAGTTGTGCGGGGTCGTCTCTATCAGGGTGGTTACCCCGCAAAGGGTCATTGAGAGTGGTCATTAGGGACAGTATAGGGATGAGTACCCAGCCCCTTGGACCTTCCCTATTTTTCATTTAATATATAATTGCGTTGGGGGATCAGTCCCTATCAGTTGAATCGTGTAGGAATATTTTAGTGAGATACAAATTAAAAGTTATATTTTAAGTGTGTGATGCTGATATCATAGCATTTATGAGACATTATTATAGTTAACCATTTATGTACACTGGTCACTCCTTTCTGAGGGAAATGAATGCTCAGACCCTTTGATAGTTTGTCTGTCTGATCTGTGACCATCGTTTCCCTTGGTTTAGGAGTCTCCTTTAGACTATGTACTGTAGCTCATGTTTACAATGTATTATCTCTTTTCGACCAACGCCTTTCTTTTATGCTTTATTTTAATGTAAAAAGCATAAATGTGTTGCCTGATGTGAGATGTATTATTCCCCTCCCCTTCTTGAATCACATGTCTATGATACGCTTGACTTTGTACACTTTGGCATATCTTTAATAAAAACTTTTGAATTCGAAAAAAAAGTTATATTTTAAGAATGTAATTTTTTTTCGGATTTTTTTGTATTCCCTATTCTATTGATCTTTTTGGAGAGTATAGGTTACACAATCACATCTTCCATCCATAAGGGGTAGAGCACAAAAAAGTGGATGGTGATTAATCTAACCAATCAGTTTGCTTCCATTGTGATACAAGTATTGATGTGTACAATATATTAATGAAGTGCAAAGTGCCTGTGGTGCAATAAGAGCTCAAAAACCATAGTAATAGCAGAACAGATGATACGTTAAAACCAGAAAAGTGTAAATTATTACATTGTGGGGATGGAGATCAAACCTGAGATCCTTCAAGTAAACAGTATTCATAGTAATCAATTCTGAAAAACTAAAAACAAATTGAAACTTGGCGGCTTCAGTAGCACAATGTGCAAGTACATTAGATCTAAAACACCAAGCACCAATCAGAAGAAACCTGTCCCTTGCACGTGGCAGGTAAGACTTTTACGCCTTTGGCCACATCCATAGTTAGTCAACAGAAAGTGGCCACTGTATCTACACAGCAACTGGCACTGACAGAGTGAAGTCAATTGTATAAATCAATAAGATTGCTACTGAATTGCCAAAGAAAAACTCAACTAACCAATAATGGTAAAATGATAATGTAGGTAAAGTAATGTAAGTAAATGAGGGTGTCCATGGGGTGACGTCACTCCCTGCTCTAGTCAGATAAGAGTTATGGTCAGGGAACCATAGAAACCTGTGTTCACTCATAGAACTTATAACTAAAGTAAAATCTATTGACCAATATACTTTAAAAAAAAGTCTTCATTTAACTGTACGTTCATGTTGAACGCTAATCTTAGTAGTGAAAAAAATCCCTTTAAGGGGTTTGGCTAACATGCATAATGTCGCTTCACACCAGAATACCGGAAATAGGATTGGTATGACCTTCCCTTGTGCAGGTCTCTTCATGGCGATGCTCATGTGGTCTCCAGATCAATCTCCGGCTATCATTGCATCCAACACAAAAGCAGGACTAATCATTAAAGAGAATAGACTAATAATCCACTCATGCTGTGCACCCTTATAGCCTTTAAGAGTGGTGGTGTGAGGTCACTGGAACACCTGTAGCTGGACATCTGCCTCAAAGTCTAATGTGGTGCATATGCCTTCTGATTGTTTGTGTTGACACAGTTTGCCATTTTAGGCTTGGGATGTGACATCCAATTTCATTTACAGTACAACATGGATCACTATTAATCATTCTTTCATTTAGGCAAGCCATCTGTGCAGAGGTTCATTCCTGTTTGTTGTTGTCCTCCCGTTTCCTAAGGGAGTTAAGTAATGTCATAAATAGGCCCCTATTCTTAATATTTATGGACTGTATAATAATGGGGTATGTCCCAAAGGATTGGCACATAGGAAATGTGGTGCCAATATTCAAAAAAGGGTCAAAAAGTGATCCTGGAAACTATAGGCCGGTAAGCTTAACCTTAGTTGTAGGTAAAATGTTTGAAGGTTTTCTTAGAAATGCTATCCTGGAGTATCTCACTGAAAATAAATGTATAACTCTATTCCAGCAAGGGTTTAAGGATTGGTCCTGTCAGACTAATCTCATGAGCTTCTATGAGGAGGTTAGTTCTAGACTGGATTCGGGTAAGGCATTGGATGTCATATATCTAGATTTTTCTACAGCATTTGATACTGTGCCACATAAAAGGTTGGTAAGCAAAATGAGAATGCTTGGACTAGGGGAAAATTTTGTAAGTGGGTAAGTTACTGGCTCACTGATAGAAAACAAAGGGTGATGATTAATGGTACATAGTCAGACTGGTTTCCTGTTACTAGTGGGGTACCACAGGAGTCAGTATTGGGCCCTATCCTCTTTAATATTTTCATTAATGATCTTATACATTGATTGCACAGTAGAATATCAGTATTTACAGATGATACTAAGCTCTGTAAAGTAATCAACACAATAGAGGATAATGTGTTATTACAAAGGGATCTGGATAATTTGGAGGTCTGGGCAGAGAAGTGGCAGATGAGGTTTAACACAGACAAATGCAAGGTTATGCACAAGGGGAGGAAAAATCCATTACATGATTACATATTAAATGGAAAAACACTGGGTTAAAGTGACATGAAGAAGGACTTGGGAATCCTGGTGGACAGTAAACTTAATTGTAGTAGTCAATGTCAGGCAGCAGCTGCCAAGACAAACAGGATTATGGGGTATATTAAAAGGGGCATAGATGCACATTATTCTCCCATTATACAAGTCACTGGTCAGACCACACATGGAATATTGTGTACAGTTTTTGGCACCAGTGCACAGGAAAGACATTATGAAGTCTGAATAGGTTAAAAGGCAGACAACAAAAATAATAAAAGGACTGGGTGGACTGCATTACCCAGAAAGATTAGCAATATTAGGGTTATTTAGTTTAGAGAAAAGACGGCTTTGGAGGAAATAATAAATATGTATAAATAGATTACAGGTCAATGTAGCGATCTCTCCCAAGATTTATTTATACCCAGGACTGTATCCAGAACAATGGGGCATCCTCTAAGTCTTGAGGAAAGAAAGTTTCTACATAAACATAGAAAGGGATTCTTTACTGTTAGAGCAGTGAGCTGTGGAACTCTCTGTCAGAAGAACTTGTCATGGTGAATTCACTAACAGAGTTCAAAAATGGTCTGGATGCATTTCTAGAGTGCAATAATTTAACAATTTATAGGGACTAGGATTCTAAAGAAGGGTCGTTGATCTGGGGATTTATTCTGATTGAAGTCGGGAAGGATTTTTTTCTCTAAAATGAGGACAATTGGCTTCTACCTGATGGGGGGGGGGGTTGCCTTCCTCTGGATCAACACTTAAGCACATTAGGCTGAACTGGATGCACGTCTGTCTTTTTTCAGCGTTACAAACTATGTAGCAATGTAAAGATTCTTTCCCTATCAGTTTGAGACAAGTGGTGATAGCTGGCAGGTCAACAAACAGGAGGCATCGCACAATCATCATACATCATTTGATCTGATGTTTGAGGTTTCACATGGCTAAAAACTTTGCTTTTAATCTGGCTTTTATGCCCTTTTCACATGTCATAGATTGAAGCTAGGTGCTGTAAAAATGTGATCATTTGCAGATCTTAGTGTCTCGGGCTACTTCCTTGATGTGCAGAACCTTACAGCTGATTGCTTTTGGTATTGCAATTTCAGTTCTGAGAAGTACATGCAGGCAAAAAATAAACCTTACCCATTGGTCAAATCTTCATACACAATGGACAATGACCCCTTGATTAGCCCAAGTCCCACACAGCACTATGTGTACTGAGATGAGCTATAACTGGGCTTTAGCTGTCATATATTCCTAAAGTGTCTTGCACACTTTTAATACAGAAGGCAGCTTACATTAGATAGCCCATTTAACATCGCCAACACATATAGCAAATATAGACTGGATTGTGTATTGCTCAAATGCTCATATAGACTGACGGATAAGCACATTGTACATAGAACATGCATAGAAATAAATCTTAAACTATTATCCATCAGGTCATATACTTGTCATGGTGTCTGTGAAAAAGAAATAAAAAATAGGTTTAGTTTTAAAATACATATTCAATCAAACAGAGATTGTCAACACTATCAACCCAGCTATCACTATATCCATCTACATTAATGAACCATAATATTATAATCACTGATAGGTGAATAATTTTGACAAAGGCCAAATTGTGATGACTACATGGCTAAGCTGGTCTTGTTGGGTTTCCGTGGTATGCAATGGTGAGTAGATACCAAAGTGGTCCCGGGGGGTAAAAAACCCGTCAACCATCCCTTTTGGGTGTCAAAAGTTTTTTGATTTCTTTAAAAGCCCAAAGGGTTTTTTAAATTGGCTTCCCCGACCCCAATTTAAGAGCCATTATAGCGCAGTTTACTGAAAAAGGTAATGCTGGCTATGATAGAAAGGTATTAGAACACACCGTGCATAGTGACACAACATGTGCCATGGTCTGTGTCCTACTATGCGGATGTGCTTGTGCTGTGACTCCCCTGAAAAGGGTTTTCACCCCCCTCATCCTAGTGGCGGGGGTCTCCCCTGCTCTCTTCCCGTCGGTGTTCATGGGCCCCCCCCCTTGGGGACACATGCAAATTTTACCCTCCTTTATTTAAAAACCATCCAACTCTGCTTGGGCCCCCCTCCATGCGCATTTCCAAAAAGGTTTTTTATGTTTCACTCTTGAAGTCCTGAACCGTTATTCTGGAAAGTTAGTGGCTGCTCCCGTAGAAGAGATTCGGGACCCCCCCTTGAGGGGTTTAGGAGAGCCCGGGCCAAAGAAAAAACCCCCAGAGGGGGGGAAATATTACCTCATTGAGCGGATGGGATTTGGCCCAGAAGAAAGATCCTGGAAGCCCCTCGAAAATATCAATGCTTTGTGCTCCTCTTCAAATTCCATCTTCATTTGGAAGAAAAAGAGGTGTAAGGCGGGGGGGGGTTTGGGGCTGTTTATGGAAAATGCCCCAGTCTGGGTTTCCCCCTCTGCGGGAAGCGCCCTTTTCTCCGTTCCCCTTAAACCCGACCGCATCCCTTTTCCCCTTCTGCACTTGCTTTTCTGTGCGGGGAAAGTGTATATTTAAATGTAATAGATCGAATTTTGAACATGATGGGGAACTTTGTTTTTGTTTTTTCAGAAAGAGGTCGGAAGGAATTTTGTAAGAAAACAAAGGGACAACTGAGTGTTTTTTAACCCAAACCCTATGGTGTTTCTAAGCTAAAGAAAAAATTTTCTCATTTTAAAGTGTTTTAAACCCCCTATATTTTTTTTCTAAAATTTTTTGTTGATTTTTGCCCTTTAAAACAGGGAATCAAAATACAACTGTTTTTCAGGCCCCAAATTACTTGGTAATAGTACCCCCAATTTTTGGGCCCATTTTGTACCATGAAAAAATAGCTTTCCCTTTTAGATTTTCTTAATCTCTGGTGCTCTTATAACAAAAAATTGCTGCATGTCAACATATGTCATAACTTGCTGGGGTGCTAGAAAATTAGGCTAATTAAAAAGCACAGCCAATTTCCTCTTTAATGTGCAAACCCGCCCTGTTTAAGGGTTTTTATATCACCTTGTATGATAATTTCTTTGAGTTACTTAAATTTTTTTACATGACAAAATTTGGG